>LKUV01000135.1:0-153088 GCA_001414455.1 Hymenoscyphus fructigenus
ACCATTCTAGGACAAATCATACCTATCATAAACCCAGTTTTGTCAAAGTTATAGATATCGCAGTCCAAAACCCCATACTTCGCCCGCATATTCGTAAAAAGTCGAAACCACGCGCCAATTAGCTCTGGATCTTCGCATAAGGCCCTTTGGAAATCATAAACGCGATTAAAACGCGTCTTTAAGTCTGGTTGTCGTTGTACAAATCGATGAGCCCAGAGCTTGCCGACGCGTTTCCCCCCCCGCGATTCGAGGATAAAATTGGCCATATCTTC
Source organism: Hymenoscyphus fructigenus (assembly GCA_001414455.1). NCBI lineage: Eukaryota > Fungi > Ascomycota > Leotiomycetes > Helotiales > Helotiaceae > Hymenoscyphus > Hymenoscyphus fructigenus. The sequence goes on from LKUV01000135.1 coordinate 273, forward strand.
CACACCACCTAACCGGGGCGCAAATCCTCTAGAGTCCATATCGAGTATATTCTGAATAATAACTTCCTCCTCTAACTTTGACAATTTAAGGCTTGCTGGCCGGCGCTCAGCGAGGGGAAGGTGGCCGTTCATCCTATCAGAGAGTGTCGTATAAGGTACATCGTAGGTTTTTGCAGCTTTCCGACGGCTTAGCTTTTTGGATGTCCGAATTGCCTCGATAGCTAGAATAATTTTTGATTCTCTTGTAATCACAGACATATTAGAAGGTAAAGAAAACGCGTTGTAAAGTATGAGGGTAGTATGCCAAGGAAAAGTGATCGGGGTACTGATATGATCGGGGTCCTGATAAACCACGTTAGTGTTTTCCTGATTCTTTTTACTATAATTACTTTTACTACTTCTTACTTTTTGTTATCTGTTACTTATATTAGCAAGAGTTACTTCTTTATTTATTCTAGTAAAAAGTTATCTAGAGCTTTTTATAGTTTATTTGTTAAGAAGACTAGATATACTTTTATAGAGGCTAGTAGCTTAACATTGTAAGAGTATTCTACTTTTTAAATAACCTTATATAGACCTACTATTGTCACGAATCACGTGTTAGCACGTGCTAAATAAAGTCTAGACAGCGCTCTAATAGAACAAGTATATTAGTAAGAACTCTATAGCGAGAAGAGTTAGTTAGGTTAGCTAGATAACTCGAGGATTTCCTTGTAACTTAGTTAAGAAAGAATTATATAATAGATCTAAGAATCCTAGAGATCTAAAGATCTAGAGAATCTTAAGAATCTAGAGATCTACGAGATCTAGAGAATAAATGTTCTATATATAACTAGTACATCTACTATTAGATAGAAGCTTTATACTTAACTTAGTTTATTAATCTAATTATCTTATTTAACTTCTTTAATATAAGTAATAAGTTTACTTCTAAGTAAATACCTAGTATATCTATAAGGTAGATAGTAGGTAATAAGTTAAATTAAATCTTATATAAGAGTAACAAATATTAGATTTAGTATAGAACTAATCTCTGCTTCTCCTTAGAGGTGTAGAAGAAGCCTTGCTTTATAGAAGTATAACAAAACCTACTATTATACTAAAGTAACAAAGGTAACTAAGTCTCGAAGGTGTTATATAGTAAGAGGTTCAGATGTACTAGGTGTTTACTTAAAGGTAAACTTGTTACTTGAACTTAAGAAGTTAAAACAAGATATATTAATAACTAAAGTAAGATAAGTTAAGTATAAAGCTTCTATCTAATAGTAGATGTACTAGTTATAAATAGAACCTTTATTCTTCGAAGTCGACGAAGTTAATAGTTACTCTAGAGTAACTTATCTAACAGTTACTTTATTATATAACTATAGTTAAAGGAAATCCTTAGATTAGCTAGCTGCTCTAGCTAATTCTTATAACCTATATCTACTTAATAGTATCTTGTTCTATTAGAGTAATGTCTAGACTTACTTATTATATACTAAAACGTGATTTATAACACTATTCTCTTCTTAGCTTAGCGTGTCTCTACGCTTAAGTATAACCTAAGAAATGTTGTTAGAAGGCTAGTAGCCTTCTTCTATTATTATATTTTCTATAATACTATACTCTAAATCTTTAAATAATAATTACCTCGACCTTGCTGTAACGAAATATAAACTCACAGGTCTAACAAGTGTAACTAAGTCTTTGTTAGTTTAGTTACAGTAGGAAGTAAGAGTTACTAGAGTGTTTACTTAAAGGTAAACTTGTTACTTGAACTCGAGATGTTAAAACAAGATATATTAAATACTAAAGTAAAGTTAAGTATAAAGCTTCTATCTAATAGCAGATGTACTAGTTATATATAGAACCTTTATTTCCTGCAAGGTGTCTTATTTCCCTATAAAGCTCTAACTAAGAGAACTCTAACCTATAGAGTCCTGTCTAAGAGAACTCTAACTCTATTTAGAGTCTCTTATAGAGGCTCCAGGATAAGCGAGAGACTCTATTACGTGACTACTTAATGAAATCCTTAGGATTAGCTAACTAATCTCTTTCTACTATCTAGGTCCTAGGTGTTTCCTACCCTAGAGTAGTGTACTTGTTCTATTAGGTTGTTGTCTAGACTTTACTTGTTATATACTAATATATAATTTATAACACTATCTCCTTCTTAGCCTAGCGTGTTCTTATACTTAAGTATAACCTAAGAAATATTGTTAGAAAGCAAATAACTTCCTTTTTCTTAATTTTCTTAATATATTGATTTTATATACTAAAAGAAAGTAATATATTCTTCTTACTACCTAAATCAAGTATATAAATTATCTCACAGAAACATGTTCTTTCTATGTCTAGTAGTTCTGTTCCTGCTTCCTTAATCTTTCTAAATCTACTTAGTGTTCTAAATATATAAGAGCTAAAAAACCTTGTAATTCCTCTAGATATTATAAAGTTACTTCTTCTAGTCTACACAAACCTGTATATTAGTTTTTCTTTAAGCCTATAAGAAAGCCTGTAGTAGTACTACTACTAAGTCCTTCTACTAAGTCATCTACTCCTTGGTTCCCTGCTTTCAAGGCGTCTTCCTTTGCTAAGATAGTTCTAGCTAAAATTAGAACTAAAGAGCTTTTTAAATTAAGTTCTAATTTCAACTAGGCTGCTTAGGTAGCTCTAGGTTTTAGTAGTAGAACTCCTGGAGTTTTTCTAAACACTAGTTAAGACTCTTCTTTAGTTTCTAAGTGTTTTCTAAGTATAGGTAGTCTAACTATTTAACTAGGTACTTGACCTGTTCTCTGACAACCTTATAGTTAAAAATTCTCTTGACTTTATATTCTGTATTAGAGTTAACAGGTTGAATTTCTGTAAGTAGAGCTAGTAGTACTCTTAGTAGTACTAGTTTAAGCAAGGATATATAGAATACTAGATAAATATTCATAGTCTTTAGTAGCGTGAGTTTATAATTCAAAGGTCCTTTAATGTATTTGATTTTAAATAGTCTAAGCTTTTTGTAGTCTAGTTTACTACTTAGTCTTTTAGTATTAATGTTTTTTCTAACTAAATAGACTTTATCTCTCTCTTTTAATATTAGCTCCTAACTATATTATTTATTATAGTAGTGTGTATTATGTTTTACTATAAACTAAAGCTGTTCTACAAGCTTCTTATATAATTCTCTAAGTTTATAATCTTGTAATCCTACTTTGTTATTATTAATAGTACTTAGTAAAGAGTCTTAATAAGTAACTAATTTATACCTATAGTTAGTGTAGAATAGTATAACAAGTATAGTTTCTGTTGTTAAACTATTATAAGTAAACTATACTAGAGGTAGAAGTTTAACCTAGTTATCTTGTTTATAGTTTATATAACATCTTAAGTATACTTTAATGACTTGATTTATTTATTTAGTTCCTCTATTTGTCTAGGAGTAGAAAGCTGTTAATAGCTTTCTTTTTATATCTAGTTGTTCTATAAGAGCTGTCTAGAATTTCAAGGTAAAGAGTTTATCTCTGTCTAAGATTATTTCTTCTAGTAGACTATATAAAGCAACTACTTCTTGTAGGAACATATAAGCTAGATGTTCTACTATACTTGCTTCTATATATAGTACAAGTATTATATACTTTGTAAGTTATTCTATAATAACTAGGATTACGTTATATATAACTCCTGTTATTAGGTCCTTGGATTTTAGTAGCTTAACTATAAAATCCTATAATATAGATCTCTAAGGTATTTGTAGTATTAGAGTAGTGTCTATCTGTCTATAAGGTATATAGCAAGAAGCCTTTTTTCTAGTACAGGTATTATACTCTAATATTACCTCCTTGACTATTACTAATAGATAATTAATATAGTAGTACTACTTGATTTACTAGAGAGTTCAGCGAACTCTCTAGTAACTATATACTAGAGTAGTATAGTATTCTTTAATAAATTCCTTTATATAGAATTTAGAGATATATAGTTTTCTATTTATATACTATTCTTTATTATTATAATTATTTGTTACTCTATAGATGTTAATAAAGTCTCCTCTACTATTAGGCAAGTCTTTTAGTATAAGGTAGATAGTAGGCAATAAGTTAAATTAAATCTTATATAAGAGTAAACAAGTATTAGATTTAGTATAGAACTAATCTCTGCTTCTCCTTAGAGGTATAGAAGAAGCCTTGTTTTATAGAAGCTCCTAAACTCTAATATTACATAAACTCTATTAACTCTGTTAACTTTATCTACTAGAATTAATTAATTCCTAATTGATTTATAATAGTAGATAAAGGTTTCCTTAGATTAGACAAAAGGTTATATAACTAACACAGCCTCTATATATTACATTTAGTATAGGTTTCTATTTAGCTAGAGCTAGTTACTCTATTTCCTAGGCTTTCTAGACCTTCTTTGTCTATAGACCTTCTTCTGTTACTACTATTTTATATATAGCTAGTGTGATATATAGAGGTTACAAGGTCACGAGGTTATATAACTTTTCATCTAATCTAAGGAAGTCTTTATCTACTATTATAAATTAATCAGGAATTAAGTAGTTCTAGTAGATAGAGTTTACAGAGTTAACAGAGTTAACGTAATATTAGAGCTTAGAAGCTTCTATAAAGCGAGACTTCTTCTGTACCTCTAAGGAGAGGCAGAGATTAGTTCTATACTAAATTAAAAAGATTTAAATTAACTTATTGTCTACTATCTACCTTACAGCTAGAGCTAGATCTCTATTTTCTAGAGTCTTTAAAATTATAATCTTTTTATACTCTTTGTCTTCTTCGTAGCCTAGCTTTTAACTAAAAGCGTTAGCTCAAGGGTATACTATTCTACTAATATATTAGATTATAATATTATAACCTTCTAAGATTCCTGTCTACCTTGCTAGTCTTCTATTCAAGAGTTCTTGTATAGTAGTAAACGTTCTAAGGTTTTTATAATCTAACAGTATAGTAACCTAATGATTTGTATTCTAGAGATATATTCTCTAGTGTTTAAGTACTAGAACTATAGCAAGAAGTTTCTTGTTATATATCTTATAGTTCTACTATACTAGATTTATTTTCTTAGAAAAGTATACTACTAGTATAAGTTTATCTTCTTTTCCTAGTTAGAGATATATAGTACCTACTACTATATTTAAAGTATTAGTCTTAACAGTACTTAGCTTGCTAGCGTTATAGCTTTAAAGAATAGGTTCTTCTGTGAATTATTTCTTGATTTTCTAGAAAGCTTCTTTAGCTTCTTCTGTCTATTAGAAATTAATGCCTTTTCGGGTTAAGCTAGTTAGAGGACTAGCTAACTTAGTATAGTCTCTAATAAATTATTAGTAGAAGTTAGTAAATCCTAGAAACAACTAGACATCCTTGACATTCTGTAGTATCAGCTAACTCTTAATGTTTTTAGTTTTCTCTAGATTAACTTCTACCTGCTCTAAAGTAATTAAACACTCTAGGAATGTTATATAAGTTACTCTAAACTTATATTTCAATAGCTTAAGGCAAGAGTCTACTACTATAAGTCTCTTTAAGACTTCTTTGACATGTTCCTTGTAATTCTCTTCTTGTTCTAAGAATACTAGAATATTGTCTAGGTAATATATTATAGTTACTCCTAGAAGATTCTCTAGTATACTATTGTTCTGTCTTTAATATAAAGCAGGTGTGTTTGTTAAACTAAACAGTATTACTGTATACTTATAAAGACCTAATAGTAAGACAAATATAGTCTTCTATTCATTACCTTCCTTAATCTAAATTAAGTTAAAAGTACTTCTCTAATCTAGTTTTATATATTAAACTACCTAGCCTATTCTGTTCTATAGGTATTAGCTAGTTAGTAATAAGTAAGTGTCCTTAACTGTTATATTATTAACTTCTTAGTAGTTAATATAAACTCTTCTATTTAGATTGTCCTTCTTATATACTATAAGTATATTTAAATAAATAGAAGATTCTAACTTTTAGATATATTCTTTCTTGATTTCTTTCTTAATATACTTGTTTATTACTTGTAAGTTACTCTATGTATATAGTTAAAGCCTTTGCTTTCTAAGGTTATAACTCTCTTTTAGTTTTATTTCGTTGTTCTATAGCTAATGTTTTAGCAAGGCATATATATCTTCTAGATTATTAAATAATTTCGAAAATTCTCTATACTACATAGGTATTTTGTTATTAGCTGTTCTGCTAACTTATAGAGAACTCTAGGCTAGGTGTTTAGGCAACTTAGAAGAGGTAGTATTAACTTTATTCCAGCCTTGTAGTCAAAGCTACTTATAGTTATATTAGCTAAAGAATATTTCCTTTTTCTTCTAGTTAATGTTAAGGTTGTATTCTCTAATCTAAGGCATTCTAAGTATTATGTCCTTCTTACTAATATCTATAATATTAAATTATATATCTAAACAGTATTCTTTAATCTATGTTTTCGTAAGTATAGTATATTAGTTAACAATACCTTCTTAATATTCTACTTCTGTTCTATTAACTACTATAAGTTTATATAGTATTATTCTTTTAACTAGAACATTTAGCTTTCGTATAGCTAAGAGAGAAGTAAAGTTATCTATAGCTCTAGAATTAATTATAATTTAGAGTTTCTTTTCTCTAATAGTTATAGTTACAAATAACTAACTTTCTCTTAAAGTTAAATAAGTCTCTTGTTACTTAATAGGAAAAATTTCAAACAACAGCCTGTCTAGCTCTTCTAGTGTTTTAAAAACTACTTTCTCCTTGTCTAAATAGACTACTTTATATACTTCTTCTACCTGATAGTACTTGTTAGAGTTAGGTTTAGGTAGTGTTACTAAAAACCTTAGCTTGAATCCTGTGATTCTAAGAGATTGTTCTAGCTTCTATATACTAGTCTTATTAACTAGCTAGAATACTATCTATTGTTTCTCTTCCTTAGGTCGCTAAGACCTAGAACTCTTAGAACCTTAATAGTAAATGTTACTCTTAGAATGTTATCTATATATAAGTTCTAATGTTTCTTTTTCTGAATAGAGATTACAAAAGATAATTTAATAGTTCTTTGTAAATACTACTTTATATTTGTCTAGAGGTACTAGCTTGTTCTCTTATAATATATATAGACTCTAGAAGTTAGGCTTAATCTTATTAATTTATGTCTAATAGTTTCTGTCTATATAGGTGCTAATAAACGTCTATTTTTCTTCTACTTCTAGGTTCTTGCTTACTACTTTCTAGTTGCCTGCCTCTAATAAGCTAGACAATTCTAATAAGTACTCTATTAGAATAATTGTTTTAGCTAGATTAAAGTATATTCTTTCTACAAAAGTTGTTTGTAGAATAATACTAATACTTGTTAAGCTAATTAGGCCTTCTTCTAACTATTAGATAATATATTTAATATTAAACCTTAGGTATATGCCTAAGTATAATTATATAGTCTAGAAGGTTTACTTAGAGTTCTGTGAGCCCTTTTATTCATACTCTTGTTTCTCTCTATATATTAATATCTAGGTATCTCTAATATCTATACTAGTAGATTCTTAGACTAGTGTTGTAAGTTATTAAAGAGAGAGGATTTCTATAGAGTCTAATTATATACTATAGTATTCCTTAAGGATTGAGTTATCTAATTTGTCTATTGTTTCTATCTCTTTGATTTATATACTAATATACTTAGCTAATTCTTTCTCTGTAAGTAGCCTGCTTTTAAGTACAGCTACTTCCTTGTAGCTAGTAGCGTTAACTTGCTTTCCTTAATTAGGTTACTTCTTTAAGCTATATTTACTTGCTCTGTAGCTGGTTTTGCTATATAAGTAACATAAATTCTGCTTGTATTAGTAGTTTATCTCTTTTTAGAAAAGTTTACTTTACTTGTCTACTTTTTTCTTTAGCTAGGTGCTATTTATAGTATCTAGTTCTATAGAATCTCTATAGTTCTTTCCTCTATAATTTACTTAATGTCTATAACTTTCTTTTCTTTTAAGCCTTTGTTTATAGTTCTAGTTATCGATCTTAATTAAGTTATTAATTAATTTATTAAGTAAGGTTAGCAGGTTATTCCTTGCTAACTTATTCTTAATGTTATTCTTTAATTCTCTATAGAATTGTTCCTAGAGTACTTTATTATTCTAGTTTAGTTATACTATATACTACTAGAAGTATAAAGTATACTTAGCTATAGAGTTCTTCTGTTAGAGATTATATAATACTTAGACAGATTTCTTTTTTAGATTAACATCTATAAATGCTTAATTAAGCTCTTCTTTAAATCTCTTAACGTTCTAGAATAGTTTCTTTGTAACCTTAGATATAATTATTAATACCTTTTCTTTAAGTGTTTTGTTCTTCTAAAAGTCTTTAAGGTATAGTTCTATCTAGTTATAGACTACTTCTTTAAGACAGGTTGTAAGGTAGATAGTAGGCAATAAGTTAATTTAAATCTTTTTAATTTAGTATAGAACTAATCTCTGCTTCTCCTTAGAGGTACAGGAGAAGTCTTACTTTATAGAAGCTTCTAAGCTCTAATATTACATTAACTCTGTTAACTCTGTAAACTTTATCTACTAGAACTACTTAATTCCTGATTGATTTATAATAGTAGATAAAGACTTCCTTAGATTAGATGAAAAGTCACATGACCTTATAACCTTGTGACCTCTATATATTATAACTATCCTCTCTTCTAAGAATCTTGTTCTTAAGATTAATTTTGCCTGTTTTTTATAAAAACGTTATAAAGGTGTAATTCAGCAGGTATTATAAAAGAGTATATAAGTAGACAACATTATTGCTGTTTGCTGTAGCAAACAAAATTGCTCTATAGCTATTAGTAGGTGATTTATTAATTTCGTGAAAGTATAGACAACAATTGCAACTAAGAGAGTTAATTAGTTCTTTTCTCTTATAGCAGTTATATTAAGGTACTGTTTAGTGTCCTTGTATATATAATACTAGAGTGTTCTAAACAGTTTTGTTATAAGGGAATAAATTATATAAAAACCTTATACAGATACTTTCAAGGCATTAAAGAGAAGCTAGAGGTTAATGAGAAACTATAGTATACTATATATAAAATATAGAAAGATTATAGTATTTTTTAGGATATATATAGAGACCTGTCCTTCTCTTTTACAAGACCTTCTCTTTTCTATACTCTAAAATTCCTTATTATATCTTATTCTGTTTATAATACTTCTAAGTATAAAGCTAATCTTACTGAGTTCTTTCCTGTTGTTAGTTAGTGTTTAAAATACTTTAAGTACCTTCTTATTAATCTCTTTGTCTTGTGTACAGTTGCTCTAGGCAAAAAGAATTATAACTAATACATTAAAGGGTCTGAATTATATAAGCTAGTAAGCTTCTTTACTTTTAGAATTTTATAAGTAATTATCTAATATTCTAGATTCTATAATTACTTTTAGAGGCATGCTAGGCCTGGGAAGACACTGTTAATATCTTTAAGAAATATCTTAAAGATTATCTAAATTAATACTATGTTTAAGATAAGGATAATATATCTCCTTGTAGTAATTAGAATTTCAATAAGTAGAAGAATACTTAGAGGCTCTAGAACTCTTCTAACTACATCAAAGAGTTAGATGTAGAGGAAGCCTAGGATAGAGTTCTAGAGGTGTATTACTTTTATATAATCAGAGAGTTCTTGCTAATAACAAGAAAGAAGTACAAAGACGTCTATACTAAAGGTGTTAGACTTATTGCTAATATCTCTATAGAGATAAGTAGGTAGTTGACTAGTAGTACTTTAGCTGTAGACAATGTAATACTTATTGTAGTTTGTGAATTAACTATAGAAGTTCAAGCCTGTTAAGAGGTCTTTATAGTAGTAGTAAGTTCTTAGAAGTTCTAGAATTCTATACTAACTAGTTATAGTATAATGTTGTTTCTAATAAGGATAAGTAGATCTTATTAGAAGTGTTATAGTTCTTTACAAGAGCTTGATAGTCTTAGAAGTTAGTATTTTTGCTTTTTGAAGATATAGAGTTATAAGTTAGAGAGAGAGTATGTAACTATAGTAAAGCTATATAAATAAACTGTTTTTTTGTGTCTTGTTTTCCTTGTAAACTTTAGTATTTTAATTCTTAGTAAACCTAGTAAACTATATAGGAGAAAAATCTAAGGAAGAGTATCTTAACTAAAGTCACAGACCTTGTATAGTCTACTAGGTCTTCTCTTCTCCTTTAAAGGACGCTCTCTTTGTTGTAAGGTATTTAAGCTTTTTAATACCTTAGCAGGTAGTTGAGAGAAGGATTAAAGTAAAAGACTATAGTTCTTGTTATATAATTAAAGAAGTTCCTTAGTATTTGTAAGGTTAGAATAAGTAGGTAACTAGGTATTATAATCATCTAGCTAGGATTTCTATTTAATTAAATACTTGAGTTTCTTGTCTTAGTCTTCTTGTCTGTGATTAATAATAGCCTTAACTTTCTATTCTTGTTTCTTATTATTCTCTACTAATTCTAGAAGTTCTCTAGAGACATAGAGGTAAGGTTTTTAACTCTTTTTAGTTATATATTCTTTAAGGAGAGAAACATAAAACATTAAGTATAACTGTTTATATATACTAGGTAAGTCTAGCTTATATACAGATGTGCTAATATATTCTAGGATCTTAAAAGGTCTAATGAATTTTAGCTTAAGCTTTTCTACTTTAAGTCTAAGATTTTTTGTTGACAGTATAACCTAATCTCCTTTAAAGAAGTGTCTATTTAATTAGTGTTTATTAAAATAAGACTCTTAATTGTTTTATATATAATGCTAGAGATTATAAAGTTTATTCTACTCTTTATAAAGAATCTCTAGTCTTCTGTAAGCAGCTAGTACCTTCTCTTTAATTCTGTTCTTAGGATTCCATAGAAGTCAGGGTTAGTAACTATAATATACTTTAAAAGGTGTGTCTTGTAAGACCTAATGTTTAGAGTTATTATATATAAATTCAGCGAAAGTTAACTTTTCAAACTAGTTAGCTTTTCGCTAGCTGTAATATACTCTAAGGTAATGTTTAAGAGCCTAGTTCTACTACTCTATCTAACTATCTGTTTATAGATGAAATATAGTACTTAACCTTTGCTTACACACTATGTGAAAGTAGAAAGTAGACTAAAAATTACTTGTAAACATAGTTTTATAATCTAAAACAATTCTATTAGAGGTGCTAAAGAGTAAGAAAACATTGTTCTACATTAAACTAGCAAGCTCTAGAGAGTTAACTATCTTGTAACAAGTAATATACTTTGCTATTTTAGAGTACTAGTCTATAACTACAAGGATTATATTAAAATCAGAACCTTCTGCTAGGTTTTTACATAGTAGCAGGCCTGTAACAAAATCTATAGAGATCTTACTCTAGGGTCTTTTTAGCTGTAGTAAACTACTTAATAGACTATATAGTATATGTCTCTTGGCCTTAACTCTCTAGCAAATATTACATTCTCTATAATAGAGACAGACATTAGTTTCTATGTTTTTCTAATACTAGAATCTTTTTAAAAGCTCTAGAGTCTTGTTAACTCTATAGTGTTCTACTAAAGAGTTGTTATAATAAAGGTTTATAACTTAAGCTTGTAAGGCAGAGTCATTAGGTACTATAACTCTTAAATGAAACTAGAGAAGGTTCTTATTATATGTCTAAATTAGTTCTCTACTTGTGTCTCGTTTGCTAAGCCTCTTTTTTAGAATGTCTCTATATTCTGAATTATTCCTCTAAGTTATCTTAATAATATTAAGGAGTAGCTTAGAAAGAGAGGCTAGTACTATAGCTCTTTTAGTAGCTGTATATATCTATAAATATAGAATTAAATGTTTACAACTATCTAATTCAAAAACTTAAGAGACAACTAAGTTCTTGATTCTATTAAGTAATTAGAACATAGATATTCTTATTACTCTAGCTATAGTAGCAGAACCTTTAAGGTAGTACTCTACACCTTGCTTCTCTTTTAAGGAATCCTTAAGGAGGCCTTTATACATGTCTTAAGGTAAAAGCTCTTATACTATAGCAGATATAGCAAACATCAAGGGTTATGTTTTAAGAGAGAACTTTCCTAGAGCTAGAAAAGAACCTAGAATTATAGTTGCAAAAGCTTTCTTTAGTTTATTCTAAAAGGTTAGAAGCTAAGTTACATTAGTAGAACTATTCTTATAGTCTAGCCTTCTGCTAGGTCTGTTCACAGGGTTTAAGGTGTCTTTATAATATATAATCTAAAAATTATATGTTACAAGATACATTGCCTAGTAAGCCTAATAGCTTTCTAAGTACTTTATTTCTATAAAGTACTAGAGGTTATTATAGTTAGTTATAACCTTGATTATAAACCTAGTACCTTTAAGATAATGTCTCTAATACTTAAAGGCTATAGCAATCACAAGAAGTTCCTTATTATAGGTACTGTAGTTTTGTTTAGCGCTAGTAAGTTTCTAGGACTAAAACGCCACAGAATACTAATATTGTTTTATACTATTAGTAGTATCTGCTTATTGTGAAATAGTTCTAGTAATAGTAAATTTAGATACATTAGTTTCTATATAAATCTACTTAGAAGAGTTGAAATAGATTAGAACAGGTATTGTTATAAATATAGTTTTTAAAAGTTAAAAACTTTCTTTAGCTGCCTCTGTCTAATTAAAGAGACTAGTTTTGCAGCTCTGTTTTATACTTTTTAAGAGATCTATTAGACTTAAGGTTATAAAAGAGTAACAATAAATAAACTAACAATAAAAATTTACAAACCTAAGAAAAACTTAGACTACATAGAACAAAGTAGGCTAGAGCTATTCCACAATAGTATAGATCTGTTTAGAATCTACTTTTACACTATTTATTCTAATAATAAAGCTAAGAAACTTGACTTCCTTGACGTTAAACTTGTATTTACTAAGTTTGTAGAATAAATCACTATTATATAGCCTAGTAAGGACCTGGCAAACGTGATTATAGTAGTCTTCTTCCTTTTATAAGTAAATAAGAATGTTATCTAAATAAACAACAACGAAATCATCTAGGAGGCTACTAAGAGTAGTATTAATATATACTTGAAATGTTACTAGTACATTTGCTAGACTAAAAGGCATTACAAGATACTTAAAATACCTATAACAGGTCTTAAATACTGTCTTCTATTTATAGCCTTTATAAATTCTAATATAATAATAAGTATCTTTTAGATCTAGTTTTATAAAGATAACTACTTTACTTAACTAGTTAAGAGACTTATTAATAAGAGGAAGAGAGTAACGATTTTTAATTATAACTTTGTTAAGACTATAATAATTAATACAAAGCTACAGGCCTCTATCTTTTTTTAGAACAAAAAGAATAGGTACCTCTATAAGACTTGTACTAGGCCTAATCTAGCGTTTTCAGAGAGTGTCTTGTAGATACAAGCACAAAGCTTTAAGTTAGGTCTCTAACAAATTATATAAGAGCCTATAAAGAACAGTACTCTCTGTATTAATAGTATACTTAACACCTCTAAGGCTAGGAAGTTCTAAAGCTTTATTAGAGTCAAAGACATCTAAAAAGTCTATTCTCTTTTTCTATAGGTATTCAGGTACTTCTAAGGATTCTTTCTAGACAGTATTAGTATAATACACTAGACTATTTACTAAGAGATTGTCTACATTACTCTGTAAGTATGTAGAGACTTAATATTCCTTATAAACACATAAAGCTTATTGTCTAAGACAATTGTATTCTCCTTTCTTTATAAACAAGACCTGAGCCTAAGCGTCTAGGTTCTTGTTTAACTCCTTCTTAAACTCCTTTAGAGTAAGAATTTCTATGTTGTCTAGCTATGCTAGAGTATAAGTCTATTGTTTTCTAGTATAGTCAGTATACTAAGTAATAGTTGATTTATAAAATTCTAAACTAAAAACAAGAGTATAGATTCCTTAGTTCTTATACCTATAGAAGCAGAGGTTAAAAGACTATGTTTCCCTACAATTGTTAGTAACAAGCACCTATAGATTATAGGCTTAGAGTACTTTGAATCTACTTCTATAAAATATAACAAACTCTTGATTATATTTCACTAAGGCTATAAAACTCTTCTTTTAGGCCTAGTTGTTGTTAAGGAAGTTATAATCAGAGCCTGTATCTCCAAGGCTAGTATGTGTTACTAAGATACCTGTTTTAGGCTAATTTAGAGTTACTTATATTAACATATAACTTGATATACCTTCTTTACTTAGGCTATAATCCTCAACGTTTAGAACTTAGCTCTCTCTTTTCCTAACTCCTTTAAAGACTTTGTTTTAGAATGTTTCTCTTACTAAATAGTATTAACTATTCTCTAGAGGTTTCTTGATTTGTCTAGGGTTTTTGCTTTTTCTAGATTCTTTTGTGTTTATTTAGAGTACTTCTAACACTTACAGCTTCTTAAAACATACTTAGATTAGCTGTAAGTGTAACAGGTAACGTTAGAGTTAGAGTTGTTATACTAGCTATTATTAGTTCTTAATAGTCCTGAAATACTACTAGAATTACTTCTTCTATTTTTTTAGAAACAGTTTTTTAACTAATAACAATCCTTAGAACTAGATGAACTGTTGTTCTTTAAAGAGAAGTCCTTTGAACTAGAAGTGTCTTTTAATTCTTCTGCCTTGGTTTTGCTCTTATTTAGATAAGTAGAATGTTCTGCTTTCTAAGCCTTTTCAAGCTATTCCTGTATAGAACTTACTTTATTTCTAGAAAGAATTACAAAAAGTGTCTAGCAGGTTTTATAATTAGTAAGCACAGCATTAAGTGTTTTAATATAGTCACTCTTAGGTTATTTCTTCTAGTCTAATTCTAGAACAACTATTCTGTTATAAAGTTCTAGAACTGTTTCCTAGTCTGCTTGTTTAAGGTTATAAAGTCTCTTAAAGACTTCTTGAGAGCGTGTTTAAGGCACTAGAATTATGTTAGCTAGATAGGCCTTGAAACTGTTCTAGTGAATTTTATATACTAGTAGATTCTACTTTATTATAGCTTCCTAGGTTTTGTGAGGTTTGTCTCTAAGAGTAGTTATAGTAGTGTTTACTCTAGAGAAGTGTCTGTTATATATCTAGAGTTATAACCTAAAAACTACCTCCTATAATAACATAAATGTTTAATACTCTTTAAGAGACTTTCTATAATATACTTCTAGTGTTTAGACCTTGAGAAGTTTCTCTTAGTCTAATTTATACTTAAGGACGTTTTAGAGAGGTTTAGGTCAAATAATATCTTTATCTGTCTCTAGATCTATTAAGTTCTCAACCTAAGGTATTAGTGTTAATTCACAGATAAATAACGTTGTTATAGTAGTAGTAAATTAGAGATTATCTTATATAAGGCTTTTCTTCTGTTCTAACTAAAGGATACATTAATTAATTTAGTTAACCTTCTCTTGCTGTCTTCGAAGACCTTCGACCTCTACACAAAGAAGGTTTTCTCGAGTCTAAGAGGCGTTGAGTTCTACTTTACTTAGGTCTAGTTCAATTACATAGGAGTTATTAATTAGAGTTGCTAAAAGGTCTCTGTAAGAGTTCTGTAATAGTCTGCTAATAGAGTTAGAAGAGCTTTCTCTATTGTTAGATATAACTTGTTTAGAAGTAGTCTAAGTAACATCTTCGTCAGGTAGTCTTCTAAGTCTTAGAGGCATCTTGCTTATTGTACTACCTCTCTATTAAGTATAGAGAGATTAGCTTGTGAGGTAGATAGTAGGCAATAAGTTAATTTAAATCTTTTTAATTTAGTATAGAACTAATCTCTGCTCCTCCTTAGAGGTATAAGAGAAGTCTTGCTTTATAGAAGCTCCTAAGCTCTAATATTACATTAACTCTGTTAACTCTATAAACTCTATCTACTAGAACTGCTTAATTCCTGATTGATTTATAATAGCAGATGAAGACTTCCTTAGATTAGATGAAAAGTCACATAACCTTATAACCTCGTAACCTCTATATATTACACAGGTAGTAAGCTATATAACTTAGTTAGTTTTACTTGTGAATTATACTATATAAAAGTTCAAATAGAGAGAGGCTTTTATAAGGAACTTTATAAGTTTCTCTAGTAAACTATTAAATAGTTTTAGAATTAGTAGTTTTACTTTCTTATAGAGAGTAGTAATAGTTAGTGTTATTACAACAGCTAAGGTAACAGCTGCCTTTAGCGCTAGTTTTAGAGTAGAAGATATAGCTAATATTATAGTAGTTTACTTCTAAGCAGATACTTAAAGTATAACAAACACTGTCTTATAGATCTAACAAAAGTAACTAAGTCTTTGTTAGTTTAGTTATAGTAGAAAGTAAGAGTTACTAAAGTATTTACTTAAAGGTAAACTTGTTACTTAAACTTAAGATATTAAAACAAAATATATTAAATACTAAAGTAAGTTAAGTATAAAGCTTCTATCTAATAGCAGATATACTAGTTATATATATAGAACCTTCCTGCTTATAGATCTAAGAATTCCCTAGATTCTCTGTCTAGATCTTGAGATTCTTAAGATCCTAGGATTTATTATATAACTATATATAATAAGATCTATAGATTAAGTAGCTACTCTAATTAATCTCTTCGTGCTACTAAAGCCTGTTAAGTGTTTGTTCTATTAGAACGCTGCCTAAACTTTACTTATTATATACTAATACCTAATTTGTAACATCTAAGTAGTATTAAGTTTAGTATTACTTAAGTCTAGTTTAATTACATAGAGGTTTTCAGCTAAAGTTTTAGCTAAAAGATCTCTATAAGAGTTCTATAAGAGTCTGCTAATAGAATTAGAGAAGCTTTCTCTATTATTAGAAACAACTTATTCTAGAGTATTCTAAGTAATGTTTTTGTTAGCTAGTTATAATAAATACTACCTCACAGGTCTAACAAAAGTAACTAAGTCTTCGTTAGTTTAGTTATAGTAGAAAGTAAGAGTTACTAGAGTGTTTACTTAAAGATAAACTTATTACTTAAACTTAAGAAGCTAAACAAGATATATTAGTAACTAAGTAAGATATAAAGTTAAGTATAAAGCTTCTATCTAAAAGTAGATTGTAATATATAGAGGTTACAAGGTTATAAGGTTATATAACTTTTCATCTAATCTAAGGAAGTCTTTATCTGCTATTATAAATCAATCAGGAATTAAGTAGTTCTAGTAGATATAGTTTACAAAGTTAATAGAGTTAATGTAATATTAGAGCTTAGGAGCTTCTATAAAGCGAGACTTCTTCTATACCTCTAAGAAGAGGTAGAGATTAGTTCTATACTAAATTGAAAAGATTTAAATTAACTTATTACCTACTATCTACCTTATATAGATATACTAGTTATATATAGAACCTTTATTCTCGCAAGTAGACTAGAGTACTTGTTGCTCTAGTTAACCTAGTTACTTAGGTAGCTTGTTGCTCTAAGTAACCTAATATATTATATAACCTATAACTAAAGAAAATCCTTAGATCAGCTAGCTACTCTAGCTAATTCCTGTAGCCTATAACTACTTAATAGTATCTTGTTCTATTAGAGCGCTGTCTAAACTTACTTATTATATGCTAACACGTGATTCGTAACACTAGTCTTCTAAATCTTAGAGATATTTTTACTTATTATACTACCTCTCTATTAAATATAAAGAGATTAGCTTATAAAGTAGATAGTAGGTAATAAGTTAAATTAAATCTTATATAAAAGTAAACAAGTATTAGATTTAGTATAGAACTAATCTCTACCTCTTCTTAGAGGTATAGAAGAAGCCTTGCTTTATAGAAGCTTCTAAACTCTAATATTATAAACTTTATTAACTCTGTCTACTAGAATTAATTAATTCCTAATTAATTTATAATAGCAGATAAAGGCTTCCTTAGATTAGACAAAAGGTTATATAACTTATAAACCTCTATATATTATACTTTAATAGCTAGAATTATTTATACTTCTTAGGTTTAAATTTCTATAATAAATAGTTAAGAAAACATGTGTTAAAGATTTAGAGTAGTAGAGTAAATAAAATTAGCTGAATCAGTAGTAAACTACGTTATACTTAAAAAGTATTAATATATATAAGTCAAACAGGCCTTTATATATCACCCCCTTTAACAGGCTACAGAAGTATGTAATAATCATCTAATTATAGCCAAAAAGGTGTAAGAATTATGTCAACGATTAAATAGAATTAGAGAAATATTTCTAGATTTTTTTGCCATTTTTACAACGTCTTTTGGAGGTTAGAAAGTCTTCACATAAGCTGGCGCCCAGTTTTACTCGGCTAGATTTCGGGTTGATGATTCCTACTTATTTCCCCTCCACGAGCAACCCGAGGCTTCCTTCAAACATCTACAACACTATCCAGTTTTCTCAATGCCTGATCCAGCTGAATCTGATCTTATATTCTCGGAACAGGCCAATCATAATTTCTCCAAAACCCTCGGGGATCTGAAAAGATCAACGCTTTCCATCCACAATCGCCTCCGCTCAATCAAAGAAGATGCCGCCTTTGCCCAAAAAGTCCGGGATGCCTTCAACAAACCATTGATTGCAAACGAACGATGCGGCAGTTGGTACATCGATCCTAAAACCAAGGAAGGAAGCGCATATTTTAAGAGTACCGACGGGCATACAGGCGTCTGGAAGTTCAGCTCCCGGAGGTTGAATCTTCATCTTTTGGAAATTATTGGGAAGAATGATGGGTTGGTGTGATGGGTCTCGCAGATTGGGATTTTGCTGAATAGGGGGCTAGGTGTATAATTATTGATTCTACAAGGCGTGGTAAAAGTACGAATACATCCCAGTTTGAACACCATGGCCCTCACTAACATTTGCCAGGAATGCCGGACGCCCTCAGCAAAACCATACCAATCTGGTGCAGCGTCATAAACCGCGTATTATTTCCAAAAAATCCGCAATGCCACGACCTACACACTCCTCCACAAGTAGTCTCGTCCTCCGAGCACGCCCAAATCACGGCTCTACTTCCTTCCTTTCAACGTGCCCTCGAAGCGCTCGATGTGCCTCTTGACGACCTCAAGGGTAATATCTCGAAACCTCTACGCCCGATGTGGGTAACACCAGATTCCAATATTACCACCACGACTACCATATTCGAGAATTTCCATCCAATCATATGCTGCACAGTTTCGAGGCGGGTGGCAGGAGGGGAGGTCAGCGAAGGGGGGTACATACAGGGCGCTGGAGACGATACGGAGAACTGGGCTTATGGCCTGACACCAACAGTCTTTTGGTCAAACCGCGAGGCGCTCTTTTCCACTGGGGAAGGGGACTTGCCGGATTTGATCGAGAAATTGGTTGGTCAAGGAATTGAATTAGGGCCTGATGCTGGAAGTCTGCGATGTGTTCAACCAACATCTGTTCTATTTGTTGCTCAGACTGTAGCTTTGAGTGCAGCAAGTGTCAGCGAGGATTCTCTGACGATTGTCTTGCTGCCAGCAATTTCAAATCAGGATACATGGACCACGTCAAGGACGAGGCTAGATATTGGACTTGGTCCCCACAAGGTGGGCAGTCGTAATCTTCGAACTGCGCTTCCATACATCACAGAATTCGTAAAGAAGAGTCTGTCAAACCAGGAGCAGGCAGTGAAGCACATAATTGTTGCTTGTGAAAGTGGCAAGGACCTTTCGATTGGTGCTGCCCTTTCCATCCTGTGCTTGTTCTTCAATAATGAGGGCAAGTTAACAGAAGCGAGTAACCCCAAGATTGACAAGTCTTTCATTAGAAGTCGATTGGGTTGGGTTTCTACGTCAATGCCCGATGCAAATCCAAATAGGGCTACATTGCAAAGTGTGAATAGTTATCTAATGGATCGTGGTTTCAGATAGAGCCAGCTATCTAATGTTTAAACTTCAACCAATGCTGATGGTCTTTCTTTCAAGCTGTTGAAACTCTTTAGTCTAGTTCTAAACTTCCCCGCCGTATTTCTCCAGGAGCTTGGTCATTGTTTCCTTTGCGCTGTAATATGTTAGTTAACATGTCATGTGCTTTAGAGTTCTCTTACATTATCCTGAACTTCAAATTTCCCGGGTAAAGAGAAGAGGAAAGCATATCAAAGCGTCTAGATTGAGTCTGTAAGTATAGTATCTTAATCTCTAGATAATAGACTTACAATAAATATAGCGCTCCACGATCTCTAAATTCCTCTTTGGGCTTGGCAATCTCGAAATGCTTGATGTAATCGTCGATATACCCATAAAACTCGTTTCTCGGATAGAACCAAGGTCCTAATTCATCTATTGAATACCCGTTAGCAACCTCACCCCCATTATCACGATTGCGTAGGATTCTTACATTCATGATGCGCCCAAAGCGGGGTAGTATCGAAAATCATAGGTCTCCCGGTCTCTACATCTGTCGAAGAATTCCCATCCCATAGATCTCCATGGACTAATACAGGAGTTATCTTCCTCCCACCAGTTTCCAAAGGTCGAAGAAGTCGTGGTATTACTTTCTCGGTGATTCTTTTTTTCATTCTCTCATTCTCTTGATCGTAGCCATTGGTTTCTAGTTCGTTGGCGAAGAATCCTTGGAGCCCGGTGGAGAAGAATGTTGGGGGCGGGGGAAGCTGAAGGCTTCATTTGTGGAGAGGGGGCTTTGGTGTAGGTTGGCGATTAGGGGGTTGAGAGCTTCTTTTGAGGGGATGGTGGGACTTAGGTTGTGGAATTCAGAGAGGAAGAAATGTGTATCTGGAGTACTCTTGTAACTTCCCTAGCCTATGGGTTTGGGGATCAGGTTTGGTGATACTGCGTGGAGGTGGGCCATTCCTTGGTAGAAGGCGGGCACCGTTTGTTTTCCTAATTCGCCTTGGTGGACCTGGGTGGTGGGTTAGAGGCGTTTTTTGAAGGAAGGTGAAGGGGAGGGATGTACTTTTACGAAGTAGTTCTTCTCTTCCCCTTTCTCGTTGAGGGCGGAGATTTTTGCGGTGCGCGCCCAGTATGAGGACCCGCTTGGAGGGATTCCATTGGGCTGGATCCGAGTTCCTGAAGGCAGAACTGTGATGTGTGAAGAAACTTCTTTTTGGAGTGGAGGAGAGGAGTTTCGGTGAAGGTCTGGCGTGGATGGGTTCTTACCTTCGAGGATTCCGGGGTCGACATAAGAAATCACTTCCTCTGGGACCGGGATTTCCTGGTTCCAGATGTTGGTGTCTGTCATTTTTCTTGTGATGAGGGGTGGTTTCTGAATAATTTAAGAGGGTGAGTTGGTGGTGCTGGTTGGGGAACTCACCGGGGGTACTGATTGCGGGAAGGGTAGGGGTCTATGTCGGTTCTTGTAAAAAAGAATTGTAGGTTTGTGAATGTGAAGGGTATGACTTGACTATGAATGTGCGCTGACTATGTTCATAGGAAAATGGGAGGGGATTCGTCTGAGGACGCTTGAAGAAGCGATAACCTACTACAGTCGGTGCCGCAAAGTCTGAGCCATTTTAAGCGAGCGGCCTAAACTTGCGATAAAAGACGAGACGCGCCGACCCACCCTCCTTCTTTCCTACACACATATCTTTCTCAAAATGCCTCCAATTCGTACGCCGTTAGCGGAGATCTCGAAGGCAAGGGCTTTTAATTGGGAATTGAGCCCCTATCAGCGTGGCCAGGTCGTTGGTATAACCATGAAGGGCGCCAAATCAAAGGAGTGCGAAGAGGTCCTCCATATCACCCGCGGGGCATTACGAAGCACCTTAGAACTCGCCGACCTACGCTTCGAAGGAGAGACGTAACAACGAACCGGCCGACCGAGAGAGTATACAGAAGCAGACGTTCGAAACGTACTCCGCCATATTCGCAAAAACCCAAAGGACACTTACGCAGACGTAATTCGAGCCTGCGCCCTTACATTTCAGCGGACTACCCTCAAGAAGATCCTCAAGGCTCATGGCATATCCAATTGGCGTGCCCGCCGCCGCCCACTACTCACAGAAAAGAACGCCGCCTAACGTCTTGCTTGGTGCCTAAGGAACAGGGGAGAAACGTCGAGGAATGGGGCGTGCATATGTGGAGTGACGAGTGTTCTGTAGAGCGGGGGCGAGGCAAAAGGGATGAATGGGTCTTTCGGACAGCCAACCAATTGTGGGAGAAGGAGATGGATCAGGCTTACGATTGTAAGAAGAATATGAAGGTTATGGTCTGGGGATGCTTTTGGGACCTCGGGAGGACCAGTCTCTATATTATGGACCGCGATTTTGAGTCCAAGAAGCATGGGTACTCTGCAGAGAGCTACCTCGAGGTCCTAGATGCAGAAGTGGCACCTACTTGTGCCTCCCTTGACCCAGGGTATCTCTTTATGCAAGATAATGCCTCTATTCACACTGCTCGCAAAGTTAGAGTATGGTTCGCCGAGCATGGGATCGAATTGGTACTGGATTGGCCTCCCTACTCCCCTGATTTAAACCCAATCGAGCATATCTGGTGGATCGTTAAAACAAGAGTCTTTGAGATGTTCCCTGAAATAGCTGCCGACATATAACAGAGTGAGGATTCAAGGCAAAGGCTTGAAAGTGCTCTACAAGCAGCGTGGGACACTTTGGGTAAGGAGAGCTTCGACGTTTTATACCAGAGTATGCCTGATAGAGTCGAGGCCTGTATCGTGGCGGACGGCTGGCATACTAAATATTAGTATTTTGTACTTATTTTTGTTACTCCCTAATAGCATATATTAGAGCCCATGAGCTAATGAACAAATCCACCTAATTTCTATATAAATCGCACTTAAATTGGTGGTGATGAGGAAGGGGTCGCCTCGCTTAAATGGCTCAGACTTTGTGACTAGTACTGTAGAAATCTCGACTTTGGCTCCTGATTGCACAACGATGGCCCAACAAGAGGCTCCACTTGGAGACATTCTCAAGGATTTATTCCTTTTGGGAGTAGTAGGTTCTGTCTGACAAAAGGACAGCGTCTGTCGCTATCCCGGTCTCAAAATCCGCCCCGCGTACCCCCGGGTGGTTACCCCATTTCTTCCACGAAATCATTTGACCGGCTACTACGAATGCTTAGGACGCGTAGTGATCTATGGAATCTGTGACGGTCCAAAAAGACCTTTGAACAGTATTTCATTTGTTCTGATACTTCTTCTGATACTTCTAGAAGAATGAACACACTCTGGTTATTTTGAGGAAATTTTCAGGTAGTGTGTTTGGGGGTTTAGGGAAGAGTGGTATATACATTACTGGTAAGTACAAACTTCTCCTCCCATGGTGCTGTAGACGGAGTGCATGCGATTCCCCACCAATCATGCCTCTTGATACCGCATGCATCTATTTAGCCGCACCATGCCTTTTCTTGCCTCAGTGTGGGGATTATCCACTGCCTCTGGATGTTCTTTGGTGTTTCGAACTTCTCAACTAACGCTGATATTGAACAAGCTCTGCGGCAAACACTGTTAGCATCAGAAATCTAATTGTTACTCGCATTCTCCAAAGACAGTTTACGTCAGAGGCGCACCCTACGTCAAAAAATCACCAGGTGTTGGTGACTGTGGGGTATGAGTTAGAGGTGCTAATGTCATGGAGCAAGAGCAGTATTTGCATTGCAGCAGCACTGCCACGGCATACTCCACAAGATTATTTTTCACTCGCAGCCTGATAAAAAAAAGACTCCAAGCGTGATTGAGGACGAAAGATACGGAAGCCCAAAGGGTCCCTTAGGGCTCACAACACTTCATTTGCCAGAGGAGGAAACAATTACAAACCTCATTTTCGTCTACGGTCTGAATGGAGATTCACATAGTACTTGGTTTAAGGGAGATGCGTCCCGTTCTTGGCCCAAAGAGTGGTTGTAAAAAGATGCGGCTTTTTAAGGACGTGAGAATACATACATTTGGCTATTCTTCGGGAATTGGTCGAGAATCTATCCTCAACATCCAAGACTTTTCAGCGTCCCTTCTTGCTGGGATTCAAGATTGTCCATCTATTCCCAGAAATTGTACTATATGTCCGAATCTCTCTCCTTTCAAATGCATTGGTATAGCTAACAAAAATAAACTCCAATCATTCTTGTCAGCCATAGCATGGAGGGCCTTGTGACTAAGAAAGCTTTCATTCCGGGCCATCAAACATCATCCTTCAGCTCTGTTGTTAGTCGAATCCATGCAATGTTCTTCCTTGCTGTGCCTCATCAAGGGGCGGAAATCGCGCATACCTTAAGCCGTATCTTGTCTCTAGTCCCAGGATCTCGTCCATTTGTCAATGAGCTTTTCCCACAGTCACAAGTTCTTCAGTCTATCAACGATGACTTTCCTAGATACTGCAATGAACTACAGCTTTTTTCTTTCTTCGAGACCAGGCCAATGAACTATGGGGTTGATAGAGGGCTCATTGTTGAGAAACAATGTGCGGTCGTGAACTACCCAAACGAAAGGAGAACAAATCTGGATGCAAACCACAGAGATGCAGCAAAGTACTCATCCCCAGCTGGGTCATCTTATATGACCATCAGAAACGCTCTCGCGACAGTTATATAACCTCAAAGACAAACGACTCTAAGTTTGCGTGGCCCCATAGGGCGGGACCAACGTGATGATGCCGTTGAGAAATTCCTTGGTATTTCGGAGATACTAGACGAAGCTATCATGATGCAAGACATTCATAGGACTCAGGGCTCAGGCCAATGGCTACTTCAAAAGAAATCTTTCAGCGAATGGCGTGACGATTTTTCCTCAAAGTTGCTATGGTTGCGTGGTCGCCCGGGTACGGGAAAATCCTTCCTTTCGGGGGTTGTCGTAAACAGATAATGATTCTGTTCTAGTTCTAGCGTCTAAAACTAACCAGGTTGAGTACTGGGACCTTCCTTCAGGCCACCCTCGCGAGGATCCCGTGAGCTGGACTGAAGACTTTGTTGAAGAAGGCTTCGATTTTCACCTTAGACAACCAATATTGGCTGCCATTTCCAATAACCAAAATCTCCTCCTCGTTGTCTATCGTGGCGAGGATCTCGTATTATGGGACCTCGAGCAAGAACATATTTATGATATCTATGAAAAGGAGACTGGCTCTCGTGCAAACGAGTCTATGAAGATTGCCGAAGGTTCAATTACAGTCACTGCACTAGCTTTCAGTGCAGCAATTGATACCTATCTTTTGGCGGCTGCATATGCAGACGGAGATCTCTTTGTATATCATACATTCTCTAGAAACGTGATGGGAATGATACGGAGCCAAAATTTGCAGGTGCTTGCGTCCTCCCCAGATGGACGAACCCTTGCTGGGGCGAACAGCTTGGGCGACATTTTTTTGCTGGACTTTAAAACTCTGCGTTTCCTTTATAAAATCTCTTTTGAAAGCAGCTCAATCATTGTTAAAGCCCTGGCTTTCACAGCTGATGGTCTTCACCTCATTGATTTCAGAGCGTTCCAGCGCAGGGTTTGGTAACCTACTGTGCTACTCCGACAGGATATAGACGATGAGAACAGCGATACGGATTCGGGATCTACTGGAACTCAAGTGATCGGACACCAAATAGAAAACAAAATTCCCATCACAGCTGTTGCTTGTGTTCGAATGCTTGGTGATTCGATTGTTTTCTGTGGAAAAGAAGACAGTTGGGTTCATATATACGATATTTCTGGAGAGCCTCAAAGCAAACCTATCTTCACCCAAACTCCAAATTGCTCCATCACGCAACTCTATTTAGGCGATTTGGGTGGGGTTTTATCTTGTGCTGATATCGCTGGGAGAGTGACAACTAGAAGGGTAGTTCGCTTAGCTCGCAACCAGTGGGACGTCAAAGATCCCCTTATCGACATAAGAACGGGCATTTGAATTGTTCAAATACTGAGCAGTGTTGAATATTCAAATATACTGGTAGCAACTAAAGATCATCACACATTGTGGTCTTTTGGAGTCCAAAACGAAGAGTACGCAGTACGAGTTGACGGCAACACGTATCCGCAATGGATTCCCCTTCCTACCAACTTGGAGGTCTTGGTTCGATGCAAAGCGGAATCAGTGGATTTATGTAGTTGGCGTACTTTGGAACCACTTCGGTCCCTTCCTGTGTCATGTCATGTCATACCTTCCAGCTTGGTGATCCCACTCCATAGCCAGAGATTTTTCTGTACTATGTCCTGGTTGTCCCTCGAGAGAAAATTTTATATTTGGGACTTCAAGGATTTCCATCCAGACACAAAAGAGTTAGTACCAGTAAGAAGTATAGAAGCTTCAAAATTCTGTGTAGAAGTATTCATTGGAATGCATAGAGAGAGGCTCGTATATTTAGATTCTTCTTATTGCATTTGTTCGATAGATACAAGTGTAGCAGCGGAAACCCTCGTAAGACATTTTTTCATTCCTAACGATTGGCTTAATCTGGCCAATCGTTTGATTATAGAGATAGGCAAGACTGGGGAAATAATTTTCGCTAAACAGTCCGAGTTGGCGATCATCAAAAGGGGGTTCGAGGTTACAGAGGGAGGGGTAGCTTTCAACCCAAGAAGGAGGAGTGCAATACTCTCAGTTAGACTTGATCCATCGACTGTAATTGGGTGGACCATGAGAACTGTATAAATGAAGTGGAGGGGGCCTATCAGGATTATAGACATCTATTTGAAACTCTCTCGGTTTTGAGAATTTGAGTTCATATTTGATTGGTGGCAAATCGCCAGAGAAAAATTCACCCTGGCGTTTGCCAACAATTAGCAATTGGGTCGCGGTACTTTTCAGCATTTGTATTCACCGCTTTCAACAAACAAGGGTTAATGATGAGTGTGGTTGGGTCATCTTTGAGGGGTAGGTTCAGTGAGGAGAGCAACGGTCGATATCCATCGCGTGTGACATCCGCCTGCCAGAAACCGTACAAAAATCCTCATTCGGCTACCTTGACCAAGAAAAAATATGGGCTGCATGGAAATCGAAGCCTGCCCCTGAAAATACCACATTAGGTTGGAAGCCAGCAGCAGCATTATATGACTGTTCATGGAGCTGAGAGTCGAAGTGGGCGACTGAAAGATCAAAAATAAACCCCCCGAGATATTGTTCATATTCAAGAAACAACAGGTACTCACTGTTTCGCCGACGATGGCTGAACACTCAGAAAAGCCGTGTCCTCGAAAAGATGAAGACACCACCAGCACGGAAGTATTGCTCCAGGCAGTACCGGTACCTCCAATCCCATACATCACATTCTCGCTTCGCTATCGCTGGTATCTTACTTTCCTACTCGGATATACCTGCCTCGCCTCTTCACTTACGGCGAATATCTACTTCCCGCTTATCAGTCTCCTCGCCGGTTACCACCACACTTCTATCCAAGCAATAAATTTGACAATCACTCTTTACCTCGTCATCCAGGGAATTGCTCCGTCCTTTCTCTCCTATTTCTGATAGTCTTGGACATCGTCCCGTGTATCTAATCAGCTTCACACTCTACACTCTTGCGTCTCTCGGTTTGGCAGTTAGTGGAAATAGCTATGTAGCATTACTCATACTTCGAGAATGCAAAGTATGGGCGGCAGTGCTACACTTTCATTGTCGTATGCCATGGTTGCAGACTATACCGTACACTTGGAATGTGGCAAATTTCTTGGTCCCATGATGACTGCAACGAATATTGGTACTTCGATCGGTCCTGTCATCGGTGGAGGAGTCATTCTCGCAACTGGTGATTTGAGTATTCTCCAAGCTCTTATTCCCTTTTCAGGTTGTTTTAGGTAGACTGAGGCACCATTTCCTCCTCAGACAGCTTTGTTTCCTCCCCACTAGCCCTTAGACATACTTCTAGAAATGGCAATACTGACTCTTTCCGCAGCCACGCTGGGCATTTTGGACGTTGGCTATTTTTGGTTCTTCTGCGTTTCTGCTCATTGCCTTCTCTATGAGGGAAACCAACAGATTAATAGTTGGAAATGGTGCAATCTCTCCAAAAGGCTTCTGGCGTAGTTATCTGGATATTATTGTTGCCAGGAGCCGATTTGGTGGCAACAAAAACCAAAAAAAGAATACCATCTCTATGGAGAAACCATCTTTTTCCAGCTCTGACGCCAAAATCACCGGAAAGGGAGTTTTCAAGGTTCTAAATCCATTCCTATCACTCAAACTTTTTTTCTACAAGGATGCATTCACAGTTCTTTGACTGGTCGCATTACCATACAGTAGTTGGCATTCCATTTGGGCTTCCATTTCTCTAATCTACGTTGTTGAGTATGGTTTCAATGGCTTGCTAGTTGGGTGCTGCTACCTCGCTGGTGGTGCTGGGATATTAGCTGGTGGGTTAATCGCTGGAAAGCTGATGGACTGGAACTATAAGTATACGGCAAAGAAAGCAGGCCTTTCAATCGATCGGACCTCTGGAGACAACATTTCACATTTTCCGATCGAAAAAGCTCGGTCTCGGGGCTCATACACTATCCTGGCAATTTCGACCTTTGTTTTCATTGGCTACGGATGGGTGGTTCAATATCATGTTCATGTTGTAGTTCCCTTGTTGATGTAATTCTATCTGGGCGCAAAGCACTGTGCTTCATCAAATATGCAGTGCTCTTTTAGTAGACATATTTCCTGGCAAATTAGGAACTGCGGGCGCTTCGAATAACATTTGTCGTTGTGCGGCCTCAGCAATTGTTGTTGCGGTTTTGCAACCGTTGGTAGATCCAATAGGTCGTTCTTGCTTTGTTACACTCGTTGGGCTTTTGGATGGCTTCGGGTCTATTATGGGAGTTTATGTGCTAAGACGTTGGGTGCCTGGATGGAGACAGGATAGACTTTCGAGGGTGCAAGACTTATAGGGTGCTTGCGTAGAAGCGGAGTTGCTTTTCCGGGGCGGTTCCGGATATGGAGATACATATTAGAATCTATTTACTGATGATTGAAGTATTTCTTCAAGCCACTCTAGGTTCCAATTCAACTTTTAGAGGGAATAGGCGGCAGCGCTTAAAACCTTTGGGACCCATTTTTTTGTCAAAATTGGAGGTCCTGGCGGCACAGTAAATTTAAGAAACTCCCGTAGGATATTTACAGGCAGCCTTTTCAATCAAGTTATAAAGTAGCATCTCGTTCTTAGAGAGTCAAGTTCTCTAAAGAAACGAATCCTTTTCCAAACCATCCAGCAATCTTCATAACAAACACAATGTCCAACATGTCCAAATTCAATGCACAAACTACGAGAGACGGAGCTACGACTGCATTTTCGGACCAAATTCGGGGGAAATCTGGTACGTATTTTAACCCACGGCCTTTCATGAACTCTTACTAACAAGCAAATAAAGTCTTCGTAACAGGTGTCTCCCCAGAAAACCTGGCGTCCGAATTCGTGCTTTCAATCTCAGCCCACTCCCCATCCCTCATTATCCTCGCAGGTCGAAAACACAGCAATCTCAAGGCAGCCGAAGACGTTATTAAAACGTCACACCATTCCGTTCCTACAAGAATCTTGATATTGGACTTATCATCGCGAGCCAAGATTCGAGAAACGGCTACTGAGGTTGAAAACGAAGAGGGGATTGATTGATGTTCTCGTCAATAATGCTGCTATCATGGCCTGTCCCTATGGAAAGACTGTTGATGGTGTCGAGATGCAATTTAGAGTTAACCACATTGGCCCATTTCTGTTTACTAACCGCTTGTTGATGAGTGGTAAACTAAGAGAAGGAGCAAGGATTGTGGTGGTGAGTAGCGAGGCTCATAAACTATCACCTGTTAACTTCGAGAATTACGAGTTCAGTGTAAGTTCAGACTATGTTCCTCTTGAAACGACCCAAATTCTCCCGGCTTTAGGACGAACCTTCTGCGGCATATGCCTGAGGAATCCATTGTCAAGATGGGTGGGCATTTCCTTGGAAGGGTGAACTTCTCTCTAATCGGTCTTATTTAGGTTGGAAAAATGCAGAAAGATAGTCTGTGAACAGTCCACAAGTCACCTGGAAGACGCTGCACTGCTACGCATGTTGTTGCGGCTTTCCATCCAAGCATTGTTGGTAAGCAAAATCTTTTGCACATTGATTATTTCTTGATTTCTTTACCAATGGTTTACAGATAAGAGCGGCTCGTATCTGAGTGATGCTCGTGTGACAACTGAGGCATGTGCAGAGTATGCGAAAAGCGAAGAGGATGCGGAGAAGTTATGGAAGCTGAGTTAGGAGCTTGTTAGCGAGAAATTCGAGGTCTGAATGAAGGAGCTGGAGGGGATGTGTTGTCATATTGAGCCTCACTCGGGTACGTACCGAGATAGGATGGAGCATATTTATGCAGTACTATCCTACTACCCAGGAAGAATCATCATCTGGTCTATCGCATAAGCTTTTGAGAACCTGCAACTTTGGAAACAGCAGCGTTAACGTTCCACAAACCCAACTAAAAACATATAATGGTTTGTCAAACTTGCAGATACGACATCCATTCCACCCCAAAATCTCACGCAGTTTTCACTCCGCAGACGCCACTCGTATTACTATATGATTTTCTACCCCGCAACGCCCTATCCAGGTTGAAAATATAAATCATTTGCTCTGCAACAAGCCACCGAAGCCCAACTGTTGCCCAGTAAAGCCATCGTAGGACTGGTTCTTACTTGCATAACGGTAAAACAATTGGACCATCTGTTTACCTATTATATGGGAGTTTCCGAAGCGTGTGTGTGGTGGGACAGCTGATTTTCGTGAGATGGGCTGAGCGGTTAAGCTTCCGGGTGTCACAATATCTAGTAGGTTGATTTAGACTTCTCGCTTTTTTGGTGGCTGGTTTTTGACACCGACTTGAGAATTAGATGGAGTTTTAGGCTTTATTATCGCGATTTCCTCTAGATTTTCAGGAACTGCCTGTTTGAAGGATGAATTTTATGACCTTCTACACTTGGGTTGGAAGCAAGTAAATCACTGGATAATTCCAATACCAAGGACGGAAATTCAAAGCGAGCAAGCGTAACGTTTCCTAGGTACTATCCTCATGTTCCGCATCACACATTCCCATTATTTGATGATCCTTCACATACGTCTGGAATACCATTGGTCGGACTCGGAAGGAAAGGTATCCGGTAGGTGCTACGGTACTACTGTGACACTTGAAAAGTGATAGGTTTCTGCAGATTCTTTGAGTACAATTGTACTTTCGGACAGACCTTCCATCAAAAACATATGCTGTAGATCGTAAAATACTGTGAGTTGCCGCTCTAAAGATTTGCTGCCATGGCGCTGGGCGCATGAGGGCACAGCGGTTGCATCCGGGTGCATGGGAAAGCAAGAATTCTCAGCCTCAATGGTCACTGTAGAGTAATTTTGCATCGTGCTGGGTTCTA
The DNA here is from genome assembly GCA_001414455.1 of Hymenoscyphus fructigenus. Taxonomy (NCBI): domain Eukaryota; kingdom Fungi; phylum Ascomycota; class Leotiomycetes; order Helotiales; family Helotiaceae; genus Hymenoscyphus; species Hymenoscyphus fructigenus. Next base: position 31,436 of record LKUV01000135.1, read on the forward strand.
CGGGCTGGAAATTTGGAATTTTTATGCTATCTTATATCATTTTTTGGGAAGCGTTTTGCCGAGTCGACATGGTGTGGGATGCCTGCTTGCAAGATGTTGATCCTAAGCCTAGTTGGAATGTAGCTTTTGTAGACTTTCAAGTTCCGCTATAGCGTACCCCTCAATGGAAAAGGAAATCCGCCGCTGAGAAATGTTTTTTAGTAACAATGAGAACTATCGACTGTCGCTTTTATTGTCCATCGCGAGTGTACTTGGACTATTACCTCGCTTCAAAGTCATTTCTGCGGCTCCAATGAAAGCTATCACGTTGAAGTTCTTGACAAATTGAGTCTTTCAAGAATGCCATGCTAGAAGCAAGCCTTTTTCTTAGTTTCTTGAGGGTCCGGGACGCTTCCATTACTTCCGCTGAACCAGAGTTCCACAAAAAGTATAAATATGACAAAGAAATAATTGATGGTTGTAACTTAATGTATTTTCGGTTAAATTCAGCATGAATATCTTACAAGTTTCCCTGAAACAACCTCATTCATATATTTCGATGACGGATAATATATCAACGTCCGAAACTATACATGAACCACCTCAGCCTCCAAATGCATTATAGACTCCTTTGCGTGTTGTCGACACCATAAAGCTACCGTGCTTCGGATTCACATTCTCGTCTCCTTCCTATCATGGTATTTCTAAATGAAAATCATGAGTTTTTTTGCGTGCGCGCTCCTCAATCCATGAGAATATTGAGAAGGAGTCGATGCTGTGATTTCTTGGCCAACCATCCGGGTCCAAAATAATGGCATCCAAACTAGAATAAAACACCCTAAGGCGTGTAGCACCGCAGAAATGTTCTCAAACCATGCATCTGATGACAGAAAGCAAGAAAACATCAAATCGAAAAATGATGTTGTGTTTCGGAAGATTATCAAGCCTGCTGAACTTCCAAAGAACTCGATGATCGAGACTTTCTCTGTTCGAAGGGTGTTGCGGGCTTCAGTACTGAGGATTGGGATATATAAAGGCCGTCGATTTCCCCTCGAAATACGATTCTTTCCTCACCTCAAAGCACCAAGAGCAATCAGCCCTCAAGACTCTTCTCAACACACAATCTTTCAAAACCAAAACGATCCAATCAAAACCACCCCCAAAAATCAATATGCGCTTCACACTCGCCCTCGTTGCTGCTGCCAACCTTCTCACCATGGCCTCTGCTGCTCCTGCTGAAGCTGCTGCTGAAGCCAAAGCTGGTAAGTTTCTTTCTCCGGAGAGCTGTTTCAAGAACTCTTGTATCTTTCCCAAAAAAGATAAACTAACCCCTGTCTATAGGAACCGCTGCTGGAATGGAAATCAACACGGTCGCTGGCACATTCAAGACTCTTGATACCACCGCTGGTGAGTATGATCAATCCATTGATGCCCTATAAGATACTTACATTATTTCATAGGTTTTGGCACCGAAAGTACTCAAGCACCCGCATTCTGTGGTGGTTTCACCTATTCTCAATGTAGCTCACTCTGCTACTATTATGGCTACCGCTACTACCAATGTCTCTCCAGTCCAGATGTTTGCCGATGCTCTAACTAAGTTGATTTGGTGATTTGACTTCCTGAAAACCACGCTCGAGCTTCAAGCATGGCGAGCAAGATTCTGAATTTGCTTGCATGAATAGTTGGTTCTTCGGAGGTCTTCATAAGGGATGTGAGAAGGTTTAGGGTTTCGGGTTGGGTCGAACGCACTTTCATTACTCTCCTTGGTTGGATGGTATGGAGGATTATTGGGAGGAGATTTCGAGTTTGGGATGAAGAGGAATTGTGGAAGGTATTTTGGGCAACAAAAAAAACAAAACAAAACAAAAAAGCGGGTTTGAGATATACACTCTCTAATGAAAATTAAATCTCCCCACACACAATTGCGACTTCATATGAACCACATTTGTAGTGAACATCAGTAGAGACCGTTCTTCAGAACCCGAGTACTTTGAAGTCCTTCAGCCTATCAGTATTTCAAAATTCCAAGAAAGGAGGGCAGGAAGTGGTGATTAACCCGCAAACCAGGTACATGATCAAGATGCATGTCCCTTCCATTTCTCACAACAGACTGTACGACCTTTGCTGTAGGTACCACCGCCACAGTCCAGAGCATTATCTCGCCAAAACATCGCGCCATACCCAACACAAATCGCGATATCCATAGTTTATTTTGACTTCATATGTCTCTTCATCAAACCTCAGCGAGCCTATAGGTAATGAAATCAAGTACTAAGCGAAGAAAAAAAGGGGAAGATTGCTATTCATTGTTCATCTAAATTGATTACTTAAGAATATCTCAAATAATCAAGTGGAATCAAAATACACTGCTGACTTCCTTGTTATGAGTGCTACACCTGCATTCGCTGAAGAGATAACGAAGAGAAAAGAAGTAACCAACTTAAGTTTCTAGGCTAGTTCTGTTGTAAAAGAAACAAACATTGTAAAAAGCCCAGAAAAAAAGCAATTAGCTTATGAGGAAAACTAAGCTATTAGTAGGTGATCTACCATTGGAGCCTGGTGCTATTCGTGGGTCACCTATAATAGCCTATGAAAAGAATTTCTAGCATCTGAATTTGGAAGCCATACTGTTTACTAACCCAACAAGGTTTCAACGCATTAACAGCAATGAATCTTCATTGACCTATCCTCTCCAGATGCCAATTAATTCTAAGTGTAGGCTTAGTTTGTACAAGCTTGTACAAAACAGCTTACCACCGGAGTATCAACCCCCCCCACCCCCCGGGGGCCCTGCGTAAAAACTTGACACAACTAAAAACCTGTTTATTAATACCTCCGCATCTCCCTACAATTTTCTAGTATTTTTCCGATTTTCCTACTTCGATTTATTCCAGGTTTGGGGGTTTCAATTATCTTATCTGGTTGGGTCTTGATTGGGCTTACTTAAATTGACACTCGCACCCTCTTGTTGTCTAACTTTATCGAGTACGAGTAAGCCATGGATAATCTGTGAGTAAGCCGCCAAAAAACAGCCACTCACGAGCCACTGTGAAGTATACATATGTTTGGGTCACTTAATTTTACGATTAATAACATCAAAAAGTTCTACGCATCCCCCTCCTGCCACCCCTGATTACCATCCTGATAAAATGATTTCTTGCCACCAGAGATATATCGCAGAAATGACAGGTGAACCCTTGAATCCCTGGCGCCGACTCAATCCAATCCAAGTTCAAAACAATGAAGAAAAAAGTATATACCACACGGTTAAAAATGTCCAAAGAAACTTGCTATAATAAGAGGGTATATAACTTCTAAATCACACAAACATCATATACATATCATCGTTATCATCCATCCACCCAGGCCTTCTCCCAGTCCCTCTTCCACCCTCACAATACTCATTCCCCTTTTCTACTTTCTCCCTCTCCCAACATCGCCAAAAAAAAATAAGAACAAAAGTAATAAAGGGGAATTTTCGCTCAAAGAACTGTAAAAATAAAGTAAAATAGCCTCTCCCATATATGAATTGTTTTCGCAACCTTCTTCCCATCATAAAGTCGTTTCATATCATAACATTTCTTCGGCCGTTTTTTCGGTTGTATGGTTTACTTTTTAACCACAAGACCTTTGAACACGTCGTCGTGGTGTTTATTTAGTTTTTCACCTATTTCTTACATTAGCATATTTTCATAAACACCAGTATTCACCTCAACTTTTCTTCACGCCTTCGAATTCTTGAACCCCTTTTTACAAGCGAGGACAACAAAAGAAAGGAGGGAGAGAAATAGGAAAGGGAGAGGGAAAGAACTTACAAAAATCACAATAAGCTTCTCGTAATCTAACAAACATCCTCTCAAGCGCCCTATCATCTTCCAAAGCCGCTTGCGAGTTCCCCCCGGACGATTTATCGTTCTCACCCACCCAATTCGTGGTTAAGGGTGTGTTGGCGTCTCGACAGAGGATTCCGTACGCGATAGTGAGACGACGATACATGAATGTTGATTGTTCCAATCTTTCACGATGTACTATTTCTGTAATTAGTACGTGCTTTTGAATTTGGATTTGCGGTGGATTGAAGTTGGGAGGTGGGATGAAAAAGGAGAGGAAAAAACCTACACAACTTCTGCTTCGGCAAACTCAACCGAATCTCATCCCTAATAGCACGATCTCTATAAAGCAGCAAAAGCCTCATCAAACACATGCCCCCCACAATCCGCGCATGTTTATCCGGCCCTATCAATTTTGCAAAACTGTCAATCTGCGAGAAGACCGCGTCCTCTAGATTCTCGAGTTCGGCGGCGGCGATGAGGCGGACTTGATCGTGGAGAGTGGGGGAGACGTAAGACCATTTTTCTTTTGCGCCTGCCGGCTTTTCGTGTAGGAGGTTGTATGAGCCGTCTCGCAGGTCGAGGGAGCCGTAGGAGACTAGACCGTTGAGGCCGACGACTTTGAGGGTTGAGTTTACGAATTGTCGCTGCAGGGGGGTCAGTACAAATGGACTTGGCTTTTTGGGTGATTTAGAAAAGAGAGCCGGGGGGGGGGGGGGGGGGCTCACAAGTTTAGAATTTGAGCCCCGTTTCTGCCGACAATAAGCATCCAAAAACGACGTGATCCTTCCCGTAATTTCTCCCGAATGTGTTCCATCTGAAATGGACAAAACATCTCGTGCGAAATTCGCTACCTCATCTATCGATATGGAATCTGGGACGACGGCGAAGGAGGGGGCATAGACGGAATGTTGGGTTACGTATATTCCTTTCACTTTTCCGAGACCCTTCCATCGACAGCGGGGATCTGAGGTGCATTGGCGGACTCGGAGGGGTAATATTGCTGTTCGATTTCCGTTTTCGGGTGAGGATTTAACTGAGAGGTTGATTTGTATTGGTTGGCCGGATAGTGAACTGAGGAGAGGTGCTAGACCTTCTCGCCGAGAATCGAGGGTTCCGAATATAGCTATGGAAGTTAGTGAGTGTGTGAGTTGGACGTAGAAGCAAGCTCACTTTTTACTCCACAAAAGGAGTCTATCAACTTTGTCCGCAAACAAATAACTTTTGCTAACTGCATATTGTTGCAAGCAGCCTTCAAGCAATGTTTGCAAATACCTTCCGTGGAGCACTGCGAGAGGTTAGCGGTTGCAAAATGGACAAGCAAATCGGACTTACAGGAGTTTTTCGAGATCTACATGATACGCAAGCTCCATTAGTTCGTACTTGTCGTACTTTCTGTGCAGCTTCTGGTCCAAATTTCGTTCTTTTCCGTTTCCGTTGTTCCGTAGGGCTGCTCTCAAAATTGCTCAAACAGTCGTCTAATTTGAGTGACGAGTTGTTCGGCGGAGGTGATGGTTCGTGGCTTGCTCCTCTCGCTCTCGTAGGAACCGTAACTTGCATAATGCTCATAAATTGATCGTACTGCTGAGGCGACGATGAATCATCGTTGTCGGTGGAAGGTGGTGCTTGTGACGTTTGTATGGAGGGAGGAGCTTCCCGTGGGTAGTTCGGTTCCCCTTTTACTGGACTCTGTGATACTTGGTTATGGACCCACGAAGAGTTATCGAGATTGACAAGGTCCGCCGAAAGTTGCTCGGCCCAATTGGATTGAATGGTATGAGGTGACACATCCAAACTCAACATCGCATTCGTATCAGCCGTCGGGCTGGTTTGGCAGAATGTATTATCGAAAGTAGTAAAAGTGTTCAGTCCTAGACCTGAACCCAAAGCCCATGATGTATCGGTTTGAACCGACTGAAAGTTTGCCAACCCAACAAAGTCCTCTTCCTGCTTGACCGCATCGATATTCTCATATTCCTCGGTTCCCACATATGGACTTCGTGTAATTGATGTCGCCCGCGATCGTGTTTCAGGAGTATGCAGAGCAGATATGCAAGTAACTGATGTTGTTGCGAGCTCATAAGTACCAGCTCCATTGCCTTCGAAGTAGAGATCTGGGGGGTTCTGGGCCTGGTATGGATCACCGCAGGAGGGGAATAAGGTCGGAAAAGAAGCGCTGGATACCTCATCAGGTGAAATATTGGTGTTGTTTCCCGAGAAATCGAAGGATGCTTCGTCAAAATTTCCCCCATTAAAGACTGGTGTTGATATTGAGCCATACGTTTGCTGAGGCTCCGTATTTCCACTGTCAATTTGCAATGAGAATGTTGGGGCATTCGGTATTGATTGGCGTTGTATGATATTTCCATAATTATCAATCGGCTCAATCGGTGTATATGACTGGCACTGCGCTTCGAGGTTCGGCACAAAGTTGGTCTCGTCTTCCGTTATCTCGCGGACCGAAAAATCGTATGTTTTCTGATCCTGAGTCGGCAGAACAAAGTTTGGCAAACCGTTCCCTGTGCCGATCGTGTCTTGTTGTTGAAATTGAGTTCCCCATGGGGGATCAGAGTAAGGCCTGGGCATTTGTTGGGAGAACATCATGTCGATGATGTCGGGAGTTCTCCTCGAATTAGGTGAGTATAAATCCGGACCTGTAGTCTGCAACGCCGCGACAGGCCCCGAGCTCCAAGCCATCACGATGTTGATGGTGTCGATACCTCCACCAGCTGCTCAGTAATGTGTATGCGCCTCGATGCTAGAACCCTTTTGTACCAGCGCTGATGCCTCTGAAGGCAGGTGGTTTGGGCCTCGAACAGCTCTCCGTAGCTAGGGCTAGTCGTCCTGGGGTTTGAGTGAGATGAAAGACAAAGCTAGAGCTGTTCCTTTGATGGTTTGATCTGGTATGTCGTACAGATGTTCGTGGTCCGCGGTCAAGATCTCCTCTCAGCCTTGCTTGTGCCAACAGTTGCAGGTCGGGGAAAGCCGTTTTCGCTCTTCTTCACAGCCCGGCTGTATTACACGAGATGCCAATCAGGCGCGCGCTTGAGATGATGCAGTAAGCTTCGATAGGGAGGGCCAGAGTAGTAGTGAGCCCTCGAAGAAGTATATATTTGTATATAAAAGATGGTGTTGAACAATGTACAGACTCGACGGAGAAAACACTCCACAGCCAAGTGGAGAAATAATATCTCATCACATCTCCCCGCTGGCTGCGGGGTGGGAAGACTGGGCGCAAGAAAATCACCCACAGCGGGCACTTTGAGGCTCCATGCATGCCATCCACTCAATCGCCGGGAGCTGCGCCCTGGAAGCTGGAACAGAGCATGGCGAGATGGGAGTTGTGATTGGTTCTCGTACGATATCACATCGTGCATCAGGGTATACACAGGGTATCATTGATCACAGAACGAATCTGTCCACAGAGCCTTGTCCCGTTTATAAATCATTCGTAGAACACGCTGCTTCAATTGACCAAACGAAAGGAATCCCGAGAAATGCCTATTTTTCCTCCTTCTGTTCAAGAGCCAGAAATCGGGGATAGCAAAATAGAAAATGGATCCCACTAAAAGTGGGCAAACGGCACAGTTCTGCAACTCCGCAGGTGACGAACCACAAATGGAAAAAGCAATGAAGAAAACGAGCGGCATAACGGAAACATGCAATGATGTTCGCATTTGCGAGGACACAACAGGAAAACTGTTGTAAGATTTGGGAGATTTGATGTAATCTTTTGGGATTGATGAAAAGGGGTGAAGAACTTAGTCGCGGTGAAATATTGAGCTTCACGTGACTACACCATCAGGTGACGTTCCTCGTGATTGTCTCCTTCAGAGCTGATTTGCAGCTTGGACTCCTTCTCACTTTCATCCTACTTTTCAGTAATAAGAACTCCTGTTAATCCATGCTGGTCTCAAATAATCACCCTCAAACCCGGGATCAAACGAACTTTCCACAACTCCAAGTACAGTCCAATCCAAACTCACACTTCCACCTTCCTCGCCTTGCGCCCAGACACTAAGTCCGATCGTATTATCTCCATGATAATCTAAGATACCAGGATAAACTATTAACAAGAAGAAAACAGTCAATATATAAACTCGAAAGAACATATAGAATGACAAGAAGAGAAGGGGGAAGACTCACCAGGAAAAACAACCTGATTCCCAATATGCTCAACATACTTCCCAAACATATACCCATTAACATAAAGCTGCACCCGAACCCTCGACCCAGGTGTTGATCCAATAACGAAACCCAGCGAGACATCATATCCCCGCGGAATATCCAGCGGAACAACTGTTCGATAGAACTTCGCTCCCGCTTTTTGAAGTCCAGTTCCAGGACTTTCACTCTCCCAAGCAGAATCATCAAAACCAGGTAAATGCCACCCTAACCTCTCAGCATGAAGACCACCTTCGTTATACGTCCCACGAACTTTGTCAAGGTTCGCTTCTCCCCCTGCATTCCCAGCAACCTTCCATTCTGTGAATTTTCCACCCCCGAAAAGAGTCACGTTGAATATCCCCCTCGGATTTGTAGCGCCACCAGTCTGATCATGACCCATATGATCCTGAATCACAAAAAGAACATTACTCCCATTCCCTAGCGTCGCATTCCCAAAATCAAGCGTAAGCTCCCCCTGGGTGGTTTTCGTATCTCCCAACCAAGACCCAATAAAAACACCATTGAGATACGCACTCCATCCGCTCGCTGTTCCCCCAATTACTGAAAGGAAAACACCTGTTGCTGTGGTGTTGGAAGATGAGAAGTACCCGCGCCAGAGAATGTTTCCGGTGTGGTATCCGTATTCATCTGCGTACAGGACTGGGTATGTGGCGGGGGGTGTGGGGTTAACTGTTTGGTTGTGGTTTGCCGAAGTCCATTTCGAGTCGTCGTAAGAGAGCTTTCGTTCTGGGAGTCCGTCGGCGGATTTCCAGTTTGTTAGGGCTGGGAGGAGGGATTTAATGGTTGTGGTGGTTTGGGTTGGTTGTGAGAGGTCACCGATTAAACTTCCTTGGGGAGTTCTGTGGACACGAGTTTCTTTGTTGTTGAAGAGGACTTTGTGGATTGAGGAGGGAGCGTATATCTCGAGGGATGTGGTGTCGGAATAATCTCCGTCGAGTTTGAGGGTGTTTCCTTCTATTGCGGTGCTGCGGACGAGGTAGGATCCGAGGACGATGACTGAGATTGTTAACCAATGTTTTTTTTAGAGTGTAGTTTGAGTGAGACTTACTAGTTGAATTTTCAGGCGTGAAAGGGTCGCTGGAGATTGAGGGGACCCAGGTGTAATAAGCTGCTAATCTATCTACGAGAACGACTCGAAAACGGTTGTTGAACTCGATGACGGAAGATCCAGCTAGCTGTGTGTATGAAACAATGAGTCCTCCTCTGGTAGGATGAAAATCGATGTTGGAAGTACCATCCCTTTTCGTAAGTTGTCCGTCGTGGACTCCAGTTAAGAAGAACTCGCCCTTCTCGCCAGGAGGAAGCCACAGAACGATGATAGGTAATTTATCTTGTATCGAGACCGTAAGGACTTCAGCAGTGGAGTAAATCAATTTCTCGCTTCCCACCTTGAAGTCCGTTACGATGATCTTTGATTGTCGTCCATTGAGAACGATTGATGAATTGGCGTACTGAGGAATCGTAAGGTTGCCAGCAGAAGTATTAACCTTCAGCTTAAAAGGAGTGAGAGCTGTTGATGGCGAAGAGGTGTGTAAAGTAACATAAAACCCCCCGTTGGTGTCTGGATTCCGAAGTTCAGTTGTAAAAATATCTGGGGTAGAAGTATAACCAGTGCTGTTACTTATTCTGTCTACTTTGGTTAAATCTCTCGCCACTCGAACAAATTGTCCGAACAACTTGGTTTCGTGATATTTGTCACCGATTATTCTGCTCTCGCCTAGTTGATTTTAGCAGTGTTCCTATTGAACAGAGAAGATGGGCTTACTGATTGGTGCGCTGTAATCGTAACTAGTTCCTACCATTGGGAATGGAAGTCCGCCTATACGAAATTAGTATTGAGAGAACCATAAGAAAGCAAAGCAGTTCTTCATACCCCTAAAAGTAAAAAGTCAGCAACCGCGTCCGAGTTTAAAAACAGAAGTGAAGCTCACCAATTAGTTCCGCCAAACACCATATAAACATTCATCGCGGTAACTTTCTGAGCAATATTATGCTTGTAGAAAACATTGACCCAATCCGGACCAGTCGTATTTACACTATTCTTATCAGCTTGATCCAGCATGCGAATCTAAGTACTCACCAACCACCAGCAGGTCCAGTCCAAGGATTATAACTACCCCCCTGAAACTCCGCCAAAAAGCTCGGCTGAGTCGGCGCAACCTCCTGGAAATTATTGTAATAATCATAAACCGTAAATTCAGGAACATTTCCATTCGTGCCCCCACATTCCGAAAGGTCGCAACTCCAACAAGAAGGATAATGATCAAACGCATAGTTGTCAACATTCCCACCAACATCGCTATAATCTTTCGACCAAGATTTAGTTCTCATATTCGGATTGTTGTGGATGAGGGGAACATCGATTCCATGTGCGCGTGCTGATGCTTCGAGAAGTTCCATGTATGTGATTCCAGCAGAATTTGGGATTTTCTTGTTAGCGTCCAGCCATTGATTTCCGTATTCGTTCTCGATTTGGTAGATGAATACGTTGCCTCCTTTGGTGACTTGGTGTTCTGAAACTATCTGGGATATTTTGGAGAAGAATGGTGTCCACGCATCGGTGTATCGTGAATCATTATTTCGAAGAGTACCGTAAGCTCCAGTTGTGAGCCACCCGGGGAAACCTCCTGCTGAAGCTTCTGCGTTGACGTAAGGACCTGGACGGAAGAGGACGTATAATCCTATTTCTTTTGCTATATCGAAGAGTCTGGTGAAGTCATGAGATGCGGTTTCGAAATCGAGGGTGCCGTCTGCTGCACTGTGATAACCTGACTTGGTTAGTCTGGCGTGCCCAAGAATGCGGTGAGAGACCGAAACTTACCCCAATTCGAGTAGAAACTCACGGTGTTGAAGCTGTATGTGTTAGAAAGACATATTTGTAAGGAGTGGGATTATTACCCTGCTGCTTTCACCTTCTGCAGGATATCAATCCAGACTTCGGGTACAGGAACTCTCCAGTAATCTATGAGAATGGTCAGTCAGAAACTTTTCATAAAATCCATGAGAGACGAGTAATAAATTTGAGTGCAGAATTGAGCCGCGACAAAATGAGTTTCCGATAGGCAAGAAATTGGGAATTCTTACGAATCTGAAAAGCATTAGTACATATCCAAATCGAGAAAATAGAAGAATCAAACCTCGCCGGACCAAACGAACAATCTCTGCCCGTCGATAATATAACTGTAGTGATCCCTGAAGCCATCATATCAGCTTTCTGGCAATAATCGCCCTCGCGCTGCGGGTCCCAGTACCATTCTACTACTTTATTGAGACCATTATCGTGTATTGGCCATTGCGCTTGGCTCACCACGTTCCAAGCCAAAAGAGACAGGAAGGAGAAGCAACAAGAGAGCCTCATCGTGAGTCGGCGGATTACAGTACAAATACCTCGCTCAAGAAACAGCGGGATCGAGTGAGACTTCACTTCTCCCAGATATCTGCTTTTTCTTATACCAAAAGAAAACCCATGTATAACTGCTCGTACTAACTCTCGGCTTCATATATATTTTTTTTCGGCACTAACCAACCCAAATGTCGAATATGAGGGGTATGATCTGTAGGTATGCTACCCCACAATCGAAAGTTTGGTACGAACTGAAAAAATGCTAGAGCCTGCAGAAATAGCACCCTGGCAGAGTGAAAGAAAGACGGGGAATGAACAAAAGCATCATCGTACCCCGCATCGAGGAAGCCGATCGGAAAAAGAGCGAGCGAAGATGACGATAAATATTCCCATTCGCGCGCTTGCGAGATGCAGAAGCTGGGCGAATGGAGACGAGATTGTTAAGGTTAATTGCCGCCGTAGAGATGCCGACGGGGGTAGTCATCGTTTAGATTATCTTACGATGATATATAGGATAGTATAGATAATTGTGGTGTTGTTCTTTCTACGAGTAGAGTGGAGCAAAGAGGTTTAGCCAAGGAAGTCGCGTTCCTGGTGGCGTCCCATACTTGCCCAAATTGGGTGGTGGGTGGATTGAAGTCTTCTCCTCATCTCACGTCTCATCGACAGAGCTACAACATAGTTGCGATAGTTACCACATTGAATCTCTCTCATCTCGGTGTATTCTGCCCGATGGCACCGCATGAGAGATCGCTTCCGAATCGCATCAACTCGCCGACCAGAAAGGTGCCACCCAGATTCCGAAGACTAGTGGCCCTGTTCTGCCCAGCCCAGCCTTTCCTCTCTCACCGCATCCTTCTTTTCCCGGAAACTTCATCCCAACTCTGCAACGGCCTGGAGATGTTGCTTTTGGAATCCCAGATCATTCCGAAAAAAGGTCAATGCATGTTTTTCTACTTCTAGCAAGTCCTAGTTCCAACTCTTCCTGGATTGGGTATTTTGCATGCCAACCTAAATGTCAATGATAACCTCTGCTCTCTTCCCGATTCGTTGCACCGCATTTCAGTACGATAACCATGAGAGACCCATGATTATTGACCTCCCACGGATGGTGCCGAACAATGATTGTCACGGCTCCTCATATCAGACGAGACGTTGCGAGTTCCATTTGCAAGCTGTGAAAGCCACGCCCCGGCAATGACAACGGCATTGGATTTCCCGGCGTCTATCGTTAGGCTTATTTCCAGATTTGGAAAGAAGAAAACATCAGCTTTGCGACTGGCTAGTCATCCTGGTGTTGGAGACTGCTTATAGTATTGTTTACGAGTAGCGAAATCAAAGATCTTTCAACTCGCCAAGCCACCGGACAACAAACGACTACCACAAGAGAACTTGCAATCTACAAACCCCCAATCATGGAAAGACCGTGGCGAGTTCCTGAATATCACAAACGGAGGTCGCCTGTCCTTCTCAAAGTTGGGTTTCCCTGTCTAAATCTCTCTACCACCTTCCCCACGGTTTTGTCTCGATTACCAGGAGGACCCTGAATCAGAATATGTTGTACAGAACCCGACTCCTGGGATCTGGAATACATCATGTGATTGTTGATCACATTTTCCAGTTGAATGATATGCGGATTTCGTGGGAAGATCCTATCCGTATTTGGCAAGATACGTTTTCTTCAACGAATCTCCGGACATGGACGTAGTTTAGTGTTGAGTCGAAAGGTTTCTCACCAGCTTCGATGCGAAGCCTATCCCTTCCTAAGCAAACGATAGTTCGTCTAACGCCAACTCCCGAGTCGCATGTCTGTATCACTCGAGCCATCTCTAAACTGACTTTATATCCGCCCCTGTGCATTAGGACATTTTGACAACACATCGGGTCAGTCTTCCTAAGAACCGAAGCCGAGTTCCAACTTCCAAGAACAAAACAGGTATACGTTACCTTCGGAAGAGTTAATCATACAGTTCAACACCACTTGAATGCAACAACGCATGGTAGTTCAACAAAAATGCAGCCAATCGTCAAATTATGTTGTAGGCCGCTGTCAAGCCAAATGCTGCATTGCCATCCTCTTCTTATATATGCAGTGGCCACTTTCAGATCCTCGAAATCTCCACATCATGGCTTGCACAACTAGGTCTTGTCGGTTGTGTACCGGATTCCGCCTCGTCCTCTCTCCTAATCTAGAAGCGAGAAATGTCATGGTGCAGACTGCTTCCTGCGCTGATCTTAATACCGATATCTTCATGATCGGGGCTGATCATTTTCCTACCGGTACAGGTACAGTAGGTTCGTCGTGTTCCCACCATATCCTTTGTGAACCTTGTACGCATTATGGCCTTCGCAAGAAGATCATATCTTGGTTTATGTAGAAAGTTGAGTCTAGAAGACTCACAGAAGCCGATGTACTAACGTTCATGCATATATTTCCTGCTAGAAAGTATATGCAGACCATAACATCAAAAGACTTCATCTCATATGTAAATTGCAAGCTATCAAACTTTCTTATATCCACTAGACTACAGTGTAAAAAATGACTTCATACCAAATCCTCGTGTCAACCATGTCTACCATGACTTTATTTTCACGGCGAGCCGCATATATTGTGCAAGTCACATTGAACACACGAGGACCTCACACCGACCTTATCACCCTAATCGGTCGAGTTGCTGGAACCGAGGATTTGATGATGAAAGCGCGGTGATACTTCAGGTATCTGAAGATGAGATTTTTCAAAGTTGATAAATAATAGACCCGTGGCATGAAGCAGTATCGTCTCAAAAATTGATCATCTCCATTGGCCTTCGGTCTTTCGCTGTTGACCTGACGACTTCACATCTCCTTTTTTTTTGAAAGAACCTCTACACTCTCATTGCATCAACTTGAACATCACGCGCTTTCGCTCTTCAGCTCAACCTACCTCCACTCATCCCAACTTCCCAAAATCCCTCCTCACTTTCCCTCCCCTCACATCTCCCATCCAGCACCCCTCTTTCCGACACTTCGACACGTTTACAAAATTCGCTTTCCTCAACACCGCTTTTGAATACACCCACACTCTTTCAATCACCGCCCAAACTCTAGACTAATTCTTCTTTCCTCTTCCTCTTTCTCCTAGCCTTGCTCAATTCGGTCTTCCGATCTCCACAGTCTTTACAATTGCAATACACAATACCGTCACGCAAAGATGCGCGCCCCAATTCCGAAAGCCTTCACGTTTGCCTTCACACTTCTCGCTTTCTTCGCATTCGCAAACGCGTTACCTTCCTTGCTATCCTCAGGAGTAGAGATATCCGGACGCGCGATCGAGGCTACCAGTCGAATCAGTCCCGATAACACGTGTGGAAAGATGACGACGAATCGACGCGGTTATGTTTGCGACTCGGTTAAGAATGCCGGTGGTTGTTGTAGTGGTTCTGGATGGTGTGGTGTTGGTGATGGTATGTTTTTCTTCACTGGTTCTCATGCTTCAAGTTGTGTGAAGAGTTGGCAGAGTGTTGGAAAGGCTTGATAGTTTGCTCTTGAACTTGCGATTTTAAGACAATAGCAAGGATCGTTTATTGAGAGTCACCTCATCTCTCCCCTTCCTATTGTCCTCGAGTCCTCGGTCCACATACCCCTCTCTCCACTCCCACTCCAGCGAGCAAGAAGGAACCCTCAAGATCGGAAAACAAGAATATTAACACAAAACTCACAAACAGACTACTGCGGCGCAACATGCCAACCCAAATTCGGAACTTGCAACAATATCACCACACCAGCTCCACCACCAGCAGTAGATAACTTCCTCTGTGGTCCCCAAAACGGAAATAAGAAATGCTCTGGTGGCCAATGTTGTAGTCAGGTATAACTTCTTCCCTCCTCGCTATTTACTCGAGGAGAAAGAATACTAACCAAGCCTCCTAGTACGGATACTGCGGCACCACACCAGATTACTGCACCACAAATTGCCAACCCGCATTCGGAACTTGTTCTCCCTTTCCATCACCAACCTCCACCACCACCTCTTCTCAATCTCCAACCCCATATCCCACCTCCCCACCCTATGTTCCTCCTACAACGACGCCCAATATCGATCAATGTGGTCCAGCGGATGGAAATGCAGTTTGCAATAACAACCAGTGTTGTAGCGCAGCAGGTACGTCCGCCTCATCCCACCAGTCTAGAAAATAGCTTGTTGTGAAATATGATACTAATTCTGGATTATATAGGATGGTGTGGAACAACCTCCGATTACTGCAGTACAGGCTGCCAACCCCAATTCGGCATTTGCGCCAAAGTACCATACTCACCAAGTCCTCCCCCAGAACCAAGTATAGACCTCTGTGGACCAGCCAATGGAAATGCTCACTGTAACAACAATATGTGCTGTAGCCAGACCGGTAAGTAAACTTACAACCGCTCTTATAATACTCATGAGTAGAAAATTGGTCCTAACGAGAACCATATACAGGATATTGCGGCTCAACGGAAGATTACTGCGGAGACCCCGGATATTGCCTGCCAGCCTACGGACGCTGCGACTCGGACCTAGTGCCTCTCGGAAAATCTACTCGTTATATCCCGCGACCACAGAAAGGAGTGGTTTCGTTTGCGGACGACATTTATGATTGCCAAAAGAATCAAGTAGTGGCTTTAACTTACGACGACGGTCCGTGTCAATATACAGAGGAGCTGTTGGATCTGTTAAAGACGTATGGTTTCCATGCTACCTTTTTCATTACCGGGAATAACAACAAGAAAGGGTCCATCGACGCCACGCCTGCATGGACGAATGTGATTAGGAGAATTATCGCAGAAGGCCACCAAGTTGCTTCGCACACCTGGTCCCATTACGATCTCGATTCTATAGGTAAAGAGGGACGTGGTGGGCGTATGGATCAGATGGTTAAAAATGAAATGGCCTTTAACAACATCATTGGCAAGTGGCCGACTTACATGAGGCCGCCTTACTCGAATTGCTCGCAAGCAACGGGATGTTGGGAGGATATGCAAGAATTAGGATACCACCGGATATATTTCGACTTGGATACGGATGATACCAATCACGAGTCTCCAACCAACATTCAAGGTTCGAAGGATATCGTGAAGAACATGTTGGATCAGAGTCCGCAAGAGGGTAGTTTCTTGTCAATCCAACATGATATCAGTGAGCAATCGGTGGGAAATCTTTCAGCGTATTACTTTGATTTGATAAAGAAAAAGGTTGGTGAAAATACTTGTTCCTTCCCTGGAGCAATTTGAAAGGATAATCACTAAACCTTGTGTTCTCGATAGGGATGGCGGGGTGTAACAGTTGGGGAGTGTCTTAATGACGACGAGGATAACTGGTATCGAACAATGTAGGGGAAGGAGGGGTTCGTCTCCATGATCGACATACATTGTCGGTCTCATTTCCAAGATCTCCGCTGTCACACACTTGACATACTCGGTTGGCATGTGCTCATGAGATCCTTGGTTATTCGAACTTCAACAACTTTGCTGCAAAAAAAGATCATTTTTGGTTTCTATAGACGGCGGACAGACAAGCGGTTCCTCACCACGCCCCCTTTCGAAAACTCGTATATAAAATTACAGGAGTACAGCCCCAGAGTGTATAGTGGAGGAAGAACCGAATATGGGTGGGTATTTGTTTGAGAGTTGCTTGCGTATTTGCGTAGATCGGGAGTCTGGGGTGCAGAAACGGTCTCTCCCGGGGTACTAAAAAGTTCCAGAAGGAAGAGAGGCTTGGGGGTTGGTGGAAGTGGGGTAGTTTCAATAATAACGAATCGATGGGAAATGGTCTCGGGTTGGTCCCTCTAAATAGTCCAGACAAGATTAGAGGCTCAGAGGGTTTCGAGAGGCTAAGTGGGTAGTAATGCGGAAGATGTTTAGACGACGGAAGATTTTCGTTTCTAGTAGTTAGAAATCCATGCAACCGCTTTCCGTTCCTCGTTCCGTCGATCATAAAAAGTTGGGGAGTGAGATCTATATCTGTGATCACAGTCCGTGGTGAGATGGTGAGCCAGCCGTATCCTCGTAGATGCTAATCTAGTCCAGCGCAAGCTGTGGGAAATGGTGTCTTCAAGCACTCAAACGGCCAGGAAGACTCGAGTAAGTCGAGTGTATCAGCTCGCGCTTATTGAATCGTCAAGGACCAGTGAGGTTGAAGTTCGCCACTCCGGTCGTTGGTCCCACAATCTCTGAACGGATTATGCCCCCTTTTTTGAGCCAACGAACCCCCCATTGCTGAGGGGACTAAATTGGAGAAGGCGCAAGGCTTTTGCATTGTTGGAGTGGACATGGATCGGGTGTACACTGGCGACGACTTCTGCCAAAGAAGCCAGTGAGAGTTCTGGCTAGGAGGAGAGGATTCGGAGGCTGCGACCAAGAGACACTGTTTCATCATGCATGAACTTTGCTCGCCGCGCCAGGCTAGATCCTCTTTCAGTCGAGTATGAAGTATAATATGGTTCGAGAGCGTCCGTGGAGTTGTTGCGCTTTTCGTAAATCGTCGACGTTGAAATCGCAGGCAGAGTTCAGAGTTCGAAATTGAAGCTATCCACAACACTGCAGCCGATTCCGCACCCTTCTGCGCCAGTCTGCCTCGCATTCCCGACGCATTGTGAGTTGTCGTGTGTGTTGTCAATATTTGTTAAGCGTTGAGCGGAGTCGATGATGGAGGGCATCATGGAGGTAGGGGCCAATCCCAACGAGCCCTTCCAGGTCCCCTCGGGCATTTTAACGCCGCCCCGGAGCGAGAGCTCAGGTTGTCGGGACAGCGTCTACTCGGATTTCAGCGTAAACAATACATCACCACCGTCATCACCATCTCCCGCAAGAAGCACCGTACGCAGAGACCGAGCATCCTCTACCCAGAAAGAAGCAAATCGGTCCAAACAATTCACCACCCGTCTCAATCGCAGTGCCAGTGCCACCTCGACAGATTCTACCGGCGAGTTATCCACGGGACGGAGACGAAGGGGTCAATTCCATCGCAACACCGCCAGTCTCCCCATAGACCACGGAACGAGATTAGTTGAGCCGCCGCATGAGAAGGCGTTGACCAGCATGGCCTTTGCGGAGCAGCAGAAATGGATTACGGTTCAACAAAAGACTTTTACCAAATGGTGCGAGGGGAACGGCGGCAAGAGCGAAGAGGGGCATTTTGACTGACCGCCAACAGGTTAAACACAAAGATTGAACCTCGAGAGTTGGCAGTGGTAGACCTGGTGAAGGATCTTAGTGATGGCGTATGTTTACTCTCCCTATTATTACAATTACAAGTACTAATCTAGCCCTCCAGGTTATTCTTATACACCTCCTCGAATGCCTTTCCAACGAATCCCTCGGTCGATATGCTGCCAAACCCAAACTACGAGTCCAGCGATTCGAGAATGCCAATCTATCCTTAGACTTTATAAAATCCCGAGGGATCCAGATGACGAATATTGGTGCGGAAGATGTAGTCGACGGCAACCGAAAGATTATTCTGGGCTTGATCTGGACCTTGATTCTGCGATTTACCATCTCCGATATCAATGAAGAGGGAATGACTGCAAAAGAAGGTCTACTTCTCTGGTGTCAAAGAAAAACTGCCTGTTACGACGAAGTCGAAGTACGGAACTTTACAGACTGTTGGAACGATGGTCTAGCATTCTGTGCACTTTTAGATATCCACCGACCAGATTTGATCGACTACGATTCATTGGACAAGAACGACCACAGGGGCAACATGCAATTGGCTTTCGATATTGCATCCAAGGAAATCGGTATCCCAGATCTGTTAGATGTCGAGGATGTTTGCGACGTAGCGAAACCCGATGAGCGAAGTTTGATGACATATATTGCCTACTGGTTCCACGCCTTCTCACAGATGGAAAAGGTCGAGAATGCTGGACGAAGAGTGGAGAAGTTTGTCAACAGTATGCAAGGAGCTTGGGAGATGCAGAGTGGCTATGAGAGGAGAATGCGAGAGTTACTGAAAAGCATCAAGGAACAGGATTTAAAATGGCAAGAGGCGACATTTGAGGGAACATACACAGATGCCAAACTCCAAGCCACCGAATTTAGCGCATACAAACGAGGGAAGAAGAGAGAATGGGTGGCGGAAAAGAGCGATCTCGCGGCATTATTAGGAAACATCAAGACGAAAATGAGCACCTACCGACTCCGAGCATACGAGCCACCGCCAGAGTTGAGATTGAGTGTGATGGACCAGGAGTGGGCTACTTTGGTAAAAGCTGAAATGGCCCGTGGTCAATTAATTAACGAGACCATTAGAGAGTAAGCAGCACCCAAGTTTATGGCAATGAAGAAAAAGAGGCTAACTTTTTGTAGTATCAAAAACGCTCTGAGGAAGGCCTTTGCAGACAAAGCAAATGATTTCGCCCTTGCTCTCAACACGATGCAACTAGCCATCTCAGGCTTAGAAGGCGACGTCGAGGACCAACTTACCCACGTCCGTCGACTAAACGAAAACCTCACTCCATTAAATCAATACCTAGAAAAGATTGCTCTCGCCGATCAAAAGTGCGAGGAGGCAAACATTGAAGAAAACGACTTTACCACCTACACATACGACGAATTATCTTACGAACTTGGTCTAGTCAAGAACTCTGTTTCGAAAAAACTAGCCTTCTTGGATAACCAAGTCGTAGCACGAAACATGACGAATTTGACACCAATCCAACTAGAAGAATTCGAAAGTGTCTTCCGTCACTTCGACCGCGACGCTACCAACTCTCTCCAAGAACTCGAATTCAGCGCCGCCCTCGCCTCCCTCGGCCTGGTCTTTAGCGAAGACGAAATGCACGAATCCTTCTTCGAAACCTCCTCGGGTCGAGATTACGTTACCTTTGAACAATTCATCCGTTTCATGGTTGATGTTACCGAAGACCAGAACACCGCCGAACAGGTCTTCCAGAGTTTCCGCGAGGTGGCGGATGGAAAACCGTATGTTACGGAGATGGATCTGAGACATAGTCTTGTTCCTGATGATGTGATTGAGAAACTTACCTCGATTGTGCCGCTGCATAAGGGCCCGGATTTGCAGGAGGATAGGGGCATGCCGCAGTATGATTATATTAGCTTTATGGATAAGTTGATTAGTGATCCGGGGGATTCGAGCGCGAGTGAGGGGAGTGAGAGTGGTGCTCCTTTGGGAGAGTTGACGAATGGACAGCAGAGGGCTGCGAGCCCGGCGAAGACGAATGGGCATCATTGATCCTTGGGACTTGAGGGACGGTTAGTTCTGTAGTGAGCTTTTTTTAAGAGAGAGAGGGGTTGGAATTTGTAAATTTATGGCGAGGGCGCGATAGCATGCACATGGTGTTCTCTTTTTCTTTTCTTTTGTTCGGGTTTGGGGCTGCATGGATTGGTATGGGGGGGGGGGGTAAAAAGGGGAACTACCACCTCTTCTTTTTTGTCCTTTTTCAAAAAATTACGACTGACTGGCTGGATTTGGTCTGGTCTTGTCAGCGCTTTGCATATTTTCTTCTCGAGTCTTTCTTCATTCCGGCGGTGGTCTTTTTATTCTTCTATGTCCTTTTTGTTGAGCGAAGATACACATATGGAAGATAGGTTTAGAGAAATGAAAATAGAATTTTGACTCTAGGAAACTTGGACGTTGAGTTTTGTTGTGCTTATGTTGATGAGAGTAAATTACTTGGTCTCTCCCGTGAGCTGAAACTTGGGGTGGATGGAGAGGTCGTTCCTTCCCTCCCTCGACCTCGACTGCTCCTCAACTTGTCACCACAGGAATCCAGGTCAACTCTCAACCCCCGATTCAGAAATTACTGCCTCGGCCCAAAGCCAAGTCGAA
The DNA here is from genome assembly GCA_001414455.1 of Hymenoscyphus fructigenus. NCBI lineage: Eukaryota > Fungi > Ascomycota > Leotiomycetes > Helotiales > Helotiaceae > Hymenoscyphus > Hymenoscyphus fructigenus. The sequence goes on from LKUV01000135.1 coordinate 52,587, forward strand.
TAAAAGGCTCAAGAAAATTTGCCAGGAAAAGGAAACACCCCAGGAATAATTGAAAGAATGTCCTGTCCAGTCTTAAACACCTAGGAGAAGTTCGGATTATTTTCTTTACCTAGGAAGGTGCGCGATAGCCACTCAACCATATCGCATCTCCTTTTGATTTACTTATCCGTTTCTTTAAACTAAGCTCGCTTTGGGTGAGGGAATTTTGATCGTTGGGTGGGGCAGGAGAGGTTGAGATGGGGAGGGAAGAAGTGGTCATGTTGTCAGGGTCGCTCCTTCCTTTGGCTTGCCAAAATGGGAGCGAGAAGGGCAAGTACGACCTACGCTGCCGAAAACAATAGAGACAACAAAGACCCGCCCGACTAGTTGACTTGTGGAAAGTTTATTCTTGAGTGTACTTTTGGATGATGCTGATGAGGAAGGGAGTGGAGATAACTCAAAATCTTCGACTGCTCAAGACTCATGACGAAAAAATGAGGTGTTTAATTGGGCTGAACAAAACAACAGAGGTAGTGGATAATAGGTAAGCGTAACTAGCTAGAATATCCGATTTTGGCGAGCCTACTAAAATCAGTGAATTTACTCTAATACTACCGGACTATATATTTGCCTAAACGTATATTATTCTATAAGTACACCTCTATATAATAACGTAAGTAGTGTAACGAATTGCAAACTCACGGGTCTAACAAGTGTGACTAGGTCTTCGTCGGTTTGGTCGCAGTAGGAAGTAAGGGTCGCTGGGGTGTTTACTCAAAGGTAAACTTGTTACTTGAACTCGAGATGTCAAAACAAGATGTATTGAATACTAAAGCAAAGTTGAGCATGAAGCTCCTATCTAATAGCAGACGTGCCAGTCATATATAGAACCTTCATTCTCATGGAGCCCAGAAGGAGCCCAAGATCCTCAAGCTCCAAAGCAAGCTCCTGCAAGCTCCAACAGTTATGTGACCGTGTCATGTGATAACTATAACGTGGAAATCCTTGGATCATTTAGCTAGTCTAACCGATCCCTCCTGGCTACAGGTCTTGTGGATGTGTTTGACCTGTCAGGGCGCCGCCTGGTCTTCACTGGTCACGTGCTGACATGTGATTCGTGACACTATCCCCTTCTTAGCCTAGCGTGTCCTCACGCTTAAGTACAACCTAAGAAATATTGTCAGAAGGCTATCGGCCTTCTTCCTTTCATTATGTCCTCCAAAGCACAAAAATATAAACAGTGCATCCTACTTTTCGAAACCATCTAAGCATATAGTTCTAAAATCATGCCTTGTTCCAACTGCTGTTGATATAACCGAAAGTGCTTTGTTCTTAACAACAAGTCGCAGAAGTGCAGGGAGTACGTCTGTCGAGGCGTCAGATACAATGCCCTTTAGTCATCCAACGATGACCTTCAGAACATTTATCTCGAGGAGGAGTGTTTAAAGTTTGAAAGAGATATGGCTTTCAAAGTAGCCATGGCTGGTCTAGCTTGTGTCCACGAGCTTGAGCAACGTCAACAAGAGCTACGCGAGCGTGGGATTGACATGGTCCGGCGGGGGCTTTGAACGCTCGACGAGCTTGACGCTGCTGAAGAGAAGGAGAGAAAAGAAAAAGAAGAGAGAGAACAGAGGGAGGAAGAGACAACTAGACTGGCAGCCCTTCCTAATCCTGCTGCTTTCGACCCTGCCCTTGGCCTGGGTCTTGACCCAGCTTTTCTTTTGTCTTTCCCAACTGACCACGAGATGTAGGCGAGCCTGGGTTTTGGTGGTGGAACTCCTGAAGTTCCTCCTAGTACTAGGTGAGATTTCTTTTTAGTTCCCAAGTGTTTTCTAAATACAGGTAATTTAACTACTTAATTAGGTACTTGATCTGTCCTCTGACAACCTTATAGTCAAGAATCCTCTTGACTTTATATTCTACATTAGAGTTGATAGGTTGAATTTCTATGAGTGGGGCTAGTAGTACTCCCAGTGGTACTAGTTCAAGCAAGGATATGTAGAATACTAGATAGATATTTATAGTTTTTAGTAGCGTGAGTTTATAATTCAAGGGTCCTTTAATATATTTGATTTTAAACAGCCTAAGTTTTTTATAGTCTAGTTTACTGCTTAGTCTTTTAGTGTTAATGTTTTTTCTAACTAAATAGACTTTATCTCTCTCTTTTAACGTTAGCTCCTGACTATGTTGTTTATTGTAGTAGTATATATTATGTTTTGCTATAAACTAAAGCTGTTCTGCGAGCTTTTTGTATAACTCTCTGAGTTTGTAGTCTTGTAGTCCTGCTTTGTTATTATTAATAATACTTAGTAAAGGATCTTAATAAGTAACTAATTCATACCTATAGTTAGTGTAGAATAATGTAACAAGTGTAGTTTCTGTTATTAAACTATTATAGGCGAACTATACTAAGAGTAGTAGTTTAACCTAATTATCTTGCTTGTAGTTTATATAACATCTCAAGTAAGCTTCAATGACTTGATTTATTTATTTAGTTCCTCTATTTGTCTAGAGGTAGAAAGCTGTTAACAGCTTTCTTTTTATACCTAGCTGCTCTATAAGAGCTGTCTAGAATTTCAAGGTAAAGAGTTTATCTCTGTCAGAGATTATTTCTTCTAGTAGATTATATAGAGCAACTACTTCCTGTAGGAATACATAGGCTAGGTGTTCTACTATACTTGCTTCTATGTATAGCATAAGTATTATATACTTTGTGAGTTGTTTAATAATAACTAGAATTAAGTTATATATAACTCCTGTTATTAAGTCCTTGGATTTTAGTAGCTTAACTATAAAATCCTATAATACAGATCTCTAAGGTATTTGTAGTATTAGAGTAGTACTTATCTGTCTATAAGATATATAGTAGAAAGCCTTGTTCCTAGTACAGGTATTACACTCTACTATTACTTCCTTGACTACTACTAATAGGTAATTAATATAGTAGTGTTACTTAATCTACTAGAGAGTTTAACAAACTCTCTAGTAACTATATACTAGAGCAATATAGTATTCTTTGACAAATTCCTTTATATAGAATTTAGAGATATATAGTTTTTCGTTTATGTACTGTTCTTTGTTATTTTGATTATTTGTTACTCTATAAATATTAATAAAGTCTCCTCTACTATTAGACAAGTTCTTTTACATAGGTTTCTATTTAGCTAGAGCTGGTTACTCTATCTCCTAGGCTCTCTAGACTTTTTTAGTCTATAAACCTTTCTCTGTTACTACTATTTTATATATAGCTAGAGCTAGATCCTTATTTTCTAGAGTCTTCAAGATTATAATCTTTTTGTACTCCTTATCTTCTTTGTAGCCTAGTTTTCAACTAAGAGTATCTGCTCAAGGGTTTGCTGTTCTACTAATGTATTAGATTATAATATTATAACCTTCTAAGATTCCTGCCTACCTTATAAGTCTTTTATTTAAGAGTTCTTGTATAGTAGTAAACGTTCTAAAGTTCTTGTGATCTAATAGTATAGTAACTTAATGATTTATGTTCTAGAGATATATTCTCTAGTATTTAAGTACTAGAACTATAGTAAGAAGTTCCTTATTATATATTCTATAGTTCTACTATACTAGATCTATTTTCTTAGAAAAGTATACTACTAGTATAAGTTTACCTTCTTTTCCTAGTTAGAGATATATAGCGCCTACTGCTATGTCTAAAGTATTAGTCTCAACAGTACTAGGCTTGCTAGCGTTGTAGCTTTAAAGAATAGGTTCTTCTGTAAACTGTTTCTTAATTTCCTAGAAAGCTTCTTTAGCTTCCTTTGTCTATTAAAAATCAATGCCTTTTCAAGTTAGGCTAGTTAGAGAACTAGCTAGCTTAGTGTAGTCTCTAATAAATTGTTAGTAGAAGTTAGTAAATCCTAGAAATAACTAGATGTCCTTAACATTTTATAGTATTAGCTAACTCTTAACGTCTTTAGTTTTCTCTAGATTAACTTCTACTTGTCCTAGAGTAATTAAATACTCTAGAAATGTTATATAAGTTACTCTAAACTTATATTTCAATAGCTTAAGGCAGGAGTCTACTACTATAAGTCTTCTTAAGACTTCTTTAACATGTCTCTTGTAATCCTCTTCTTGTTTCAAGAATACTAGAATATTATCTAGATAATATATTATAGTTACTCCTAGAAGATCTTCTAGTATACTATTGTTCTGTCTCTAACAAGTAGTAGGTGTATTTGTTAAACTAAACAGCATTACTATATACTTATAAAGACCTAATAGCAAGACAAACACAGTCTTCTATTTATTACCTTTCTTAATCTAAATTAAGTTAAAGGCACTTCTCTAATCTAGTTTCGTGTATTAAACTACCTAATCTATTCTGTTCTATAGGTATTAGCTAGTTAGTAATAGATAAGTGTTCTTAACTATTATATTATTAACTTCTTAGTAGTTAATATAAACTCTTCTATTTAGATTGTCTTTTTTGTATACTATAAGTATATTTAAATAGATAGGAGACTCTAACTTTTAGATATATCCTTTCTTGATTCCTTTCTTAATGTACTTGTCTATTACTTGTAAGTTACTCTACATATATAGTTGAAGTCTTTGCTTTCTAAGGTTATAACTCTCTTTTAGTTTTATTTTGTTATTCTATAGTTAATGTTTTAGCAAGGTATATATGTCTTCTAGGTTATTAAATAATTTCGAAAATTCTCTATACTATATAGGTATTTCGTTATTAGCTATCTAGCTAACCTATAGAGAACTCTAGGCTAGGTGTCTAGGTAACTTAGAAGAGGTAGCGCTAACCTTATTCTAGCCTTATAGTTACAGCTACTTGTAGTTACATTAGCTAAAGGAAATTTCTTTTTTCTTCTAGTTAATGTTAGAGTTATATTCTCTAATCTAAGGTATTCTAAGTATTATATCTTTCTTGCTAATTATAACAAAACCTACTCTTGTACTAAAAGTAATAAAGGTAACTAAGTCTCGAAGGTTAGGATATAGAAAGAGGTTTAGATGTACTAGGTATTTACTTAAAGGTAAACTTGTTACTTGAACTAAAAAGACAAAACAATATATTGTAAACTAAGTAAAGAAGAAGTTAAGTATAAAGCTTCTAACTAATAGCAGACGTGCTAGTTATATATAGAACCTTTATTCTCATAAGTAGACTAGAGCGCTAGTCGCTCTAGTCGACCTAGTTACTTAAGTAGCTCGTCGCTCCAGGCGACCCAACATGTCACGTGATTTATACTAAATGAAATCCCTAGATCGCTTAGCTACTCTAGGTGATTCTCTATTTATAACTACTTAATAGTATCTTGTTCTGTCAGGGCGCTGCCTAGACTTACTTATTATATGCTAATATATAATTCGTAACACTAGGTTAGAGGAAGAATTAATAAGGTCAGGAGTAGAGAGAGCTGTTAGCCTAGTAACCTCTCTATCTCTTTTGTCTCTCTCTTCTTTTTCCTTCTCTTTCTCTCTCTCTTTAGTATAGTCTAGTTTGTTAAGAGATAAAAGACTATAATAAAGCATTTTCTACTTATAATTATCTAGAAGACGCTGCTGTTTCCTTAAACAGAGAATCTTAGCTATTGCCTCTTTCTCCTTATTGCAAAGCCTTCTTCTCTACTTATTAAGGAACTCCTAGTCAAAGGAAGACAGAGCCTAATTCTTATCTCTTATATTACAAGTCTTGCCTTAAAGAGTATAAGACAAATACTTGTCTTCTCTAGGAAGAGTAACACAACAATGTTCTTCTTTCTTACCTTTTTAACTATTTATATAGTAGATACAGGAAATTATTTTGTCTCTAGATTATTTAATATATAATATAGTGTTAATGTAGTATTTCTTAAGCTTGGATTTAGTTATAGAAAGACTTATATTAGAAGAGAAAGAAGGCTACTAGCCTTCTAACAATATTTCTTAGGTTATACTTAAGCATAGAGACACGCTAGGCTAAGAAGAGAATAGTGTTACAAATTATATATTAATATATAATAAGTAAGTCTAGATAGTACTCTAATAGAACAAGACACTATTAAGTAGATATAGTTATAGAATTAGCTAGAGTAGATAGCTAATTCAAGGATTTCTTTTAGTTATAGTTATATAATAATTTACATTAACTACATTAACAGGTAATACTAGTAATAAGGGTTAACAACATTAACAGGCGATGTTAGTAATCTATAAGAATAAAGGTTCTATATATAACTAGTATATCTACTATTAGATAGAAGCTTTATACTTAACTTTACTTTAGTTTTCAATATATATTATATTATCTTCTTAAGTTCAAGTAATAAGTTATCACGAATCACGTACATACGTAACTAGTAAAGACTAGGCGACGCTCTAACAGGTTAAGTACTATTATATACTCTTATAGTATTAAAGGATTAGCTAGTATAGCTAAGCAATCCAGGGATTTTATTAGATAGAAGTTATATAACTATTATTAATTATTAATAATCAACTGAGTAGTACTAAGCTAGATTAGTATAATTAGAGTAATTAGAGTAATTATTAAGTATAAAGGTTCTATATATAACTAGTATATCTGCTATTAGATAGAAGCTTTATACTTAACTTACTTTAGTTTTTAATATATCTTGTTTTAATATCTTGAGTTTAAGTAATAAGTTTACCTTTAAGTAAATAACTAGTATATCTGAACCTCTTTCTATATCTTAACCTTTGAGACTTAGTTACCTTTGTTACTTTTAGTACAGAAGTGAGTTTTGTTATACTTTAAGTATCTACTTAGAAGTTTAGTTACTATAGCTCTAACTCTACTAAAACCAGCTGTTACTAGTTCTAGTACTAGCTGAACAAACTTGTCGACTCTCTCTAGTAGTACTAAGAGAACTTAACCTTAGGCTACCTCTGTTGTACTATTACTAGACAACAAACTAGCACTAGTAGACTCTAACTACAACAACGCTAGCATGCCTAATATACCTGAATCTTTTAAGGTTAAAGTACTTAAGACTATCTAAGTCAAGCTCCTAGATATATATTATAGAAAGAGAAACAAACTTAAGTTGTTTCTTCTCTAAATAGATATCTACTTTAACTTTAACACAGACAAATTCAGTAATAACTATAACTTACAATTAATCTTTATAATCTCCTATCTAAGAGAAGCTGTATTAGATTAGGCTTAACTCTACCTCGAGGACTTCTTCGTGTACAAAGATAATAATAGATTAATAAGGGACACCTAAATGATGTTTAAATCCTTTAGAGGATTTAAAGTAGTAATTAGAAAGATATTTAGAGATTTCGACGTAATCTAAACAGCTGTACAGAAGCTTTTAGACCTGAAACAGATAGAATTAGCTATTAGCTATACTAATAATTTCTAACAATATAGAAACAAGTCTAGATAAGACGCTCTTACTCTTATAGAACTCTTCTGTAGGAGATTAAAGGTATATCTCTAAGAAGAAATAGTAAAACAGAATATAGTTTTTACTATTATTAGCAGTATAATTAGCAGTGTTATCTAACTAGATAATTGTCTATAGGAATTTAGGAAATCTATTCAAGAGAGTAGAAGTTAGAATAAGAACTAGAGTAAGAGCAAGTATAATAGCTAACAGAATAATAGTAAAGTAAACATAGCCTAGAAGAAATCTTTTAAAGGAAAGAAGCTTTTCTAGAAAGAATAGAACCGCTGATATTAGTAGAATTTATGCTACTTATATAGCTAGTTAGGCTATAGAGCAAACGAATGTAGCTTGAAGAAGTAAACTAACAAGAGAAAACAAGTCAATACTACCTTCTGTAGGTAGGTAGTATTACTAGAAACACAAGAGCTCTCTAATAAGGAATTAGAAGTATATAGGTATAGAACTTAGGTTAAGGAAGATAATTCTATTCTTGAACAATATTACAACACCTGCTTAGAGAGTAAATATAAGTTACTATTACAGGCTACTTATAAATCACCTGTTAGTATGTTAGAGAAAGAGTTCTCTGAATTATTAGAATTGTCTAGAGGGAATAATTAGAGTAGAGAACTCTAGGTCAGGGATATATAGGTCTTTATTAGAACCTATAAGAGAGAGAATTGTTAGGTAGACATAAAAGGCAAAAGACTAGACTTTTAGTCTCTATATACTACTGTAGGACATAGTTCTATTCCTCTCTAACAGTATATTATTAATAATAATTAAGTGAGTTATATCTGCTTTAGACACAAAGGTTCTAGACACATCTCCAAGAAAAGAAAAGAATACAACTATACTATAGACTATAATAAAATACTACCTCCTATAGAATTCTACTACCTAGTAGAAGAGAAACTTTAGGCTGCTTAGACTCTAGGTTCTCTTATAGCTAAGTAGGTATATTACTAACTATAACTAACATCTAACTAGACATTAAATAAACAGTTTATAGAAACGTTGCTAGATTATTAGACAGAAGTAGAATATTAACAGATATATAAAGTAGTATACACAGACTAAGAGAAAGTTATATTCTTTCTATAAGCTTAGAATGCTATAACTTAGCTTGACAATACTAAGAACAGAATGTTTAACATCTACTATATTAGACTAGAACTGTATACTACTTCTAGAGAAAGCTAGTTTTATATAACTACAGCTATTAGAAGAAAGAAATTATAGATTATAATTAATTCTAGAGTAACAGGTAATTTCATATCTCTAAAAGCCTATAAAAGGCTTAACATTCTAGTCAAGAAAACATTACTCTATATCTTAAGTATTATTAACAGAACTAATGTTACTTACTAAAACAGAGTTATTAACTAGCAAACTATCTCTACAAAGACTACTATTAACAGACACTGTTTAGATATATAATTCAATGTTATTAAGATAGAGAACAAGGAAGTAATACTTAGTATACTCTAGATTCAAGAATATAATCTAGACATTAACTAGAAGAAATATAGTATTACTTTCAGTTAATGTAACTATATACAGTTGTAACTACAAGGCAGAAAGGAGGCTAGCACTATCTCTTTCAAAGCGCCTAGACACCTAGCCTAGAGTCCTCTACAGGTTAGCTAGACTACTAATAATGTAATACCTGTGTAGTATAAAGAATTTTCAGAGTTGTTTAATAATCTAGAGGACATATATACTCTTCCTAAACATTAACTATAGGATTATAAAATTAAATTAAAAGAGAGTTATAACCTTAAGAAGTAGAAGCTTTAGCCTTATAATTAGAGGAACTTACAGCTTCTCGAGAAGTATATACAAGAAGGAATTCAGAAGAGATACATCTAAAAATTAAACTTACTAGCTACTTCTAATATACTTATAGCATTTAAAAAGAACAATCTAAATAGAAGAGTTTGCGTTAACTATAGAGATGTTAATAAAGCAACAGTTAAGAACACTTACCTATTACTAGAAGGCTAGTACTTATAGAACAAGTTAGAAAAGACTAAGATATTTACTAAACTTAACTAATAAAATGCCTTTAGCTTAATATAGATTAAGCAAGGAGATGAATAGAAGACAGCCTTTGTCTTACTATTAGGTCTTTACAAGTATATAGTAATACTATTTAGTCTAACTAATATACCTACTACTTGTCAAAGACAAAACAACAAAATACTAGAGAACCTTCTAGGAACAACTATTATCTGTTACCTAGACAACATCCTTATGTTTTTAGAAAAATTAGAGAACTATAAGAGATATATTAAGGAAGTTCTACAGAGACTTACAACAGTAGACTCTTGCCTTAAACTTTCAAAATACAAGTTTAGAGTAACTTATACTATCTTTCTAGAGTATACTATTACTTCTAGACAAATAAAAGTAGACTCTAAGAAAGTTAAAGTAATTCTAGAATAGAAGTTACTAGAAAATATCAAGGACGTCTAATTATTCTAAGGATTCACTAACTTCTGTTAACAATTTATTAGAGACTATACTAGAATCTCGAAACCTATAATAAACCTTACAAAAAAGAACATTCCTTTTATATAGAATAAGGTTGTTAAAGTAGTATTTTAGGCAATAAAGAAGTAGTTTACTAAGAAACTAATCCTTAGAAACTATAATGCTAACAAACTAAGTACTGTTAAGACAGATGCTTTAAATATAGTAATTGCTACTATATACCTTTAACTAAACAACGAGGGGAAACTAATGTCTGTGGTATATTTCTCTAAGACATTAGACTCTGTGTAGCAGAATTATAGTATCTATAAGAAAGAGCTTCTTGCTATAGTCCTAGCTTTAGAATACTAGAGAATCTACTTATAGAGTATAAAGTACTAAGTACTAATTCTTACTAACTATAAGAATCTTAAAACTTTTACAACAACAAAGAAACTTAGTAACAGATGCCTTGTGAGGTAGTTCTAGACTCTTGCTAGATTTAATATTTTGATTTACTATATCAAAGAGATAGATAACCTACAAGTAGACGCCTTAAGCTGTTAACCTAGTTATAAAGAAGATAAAGAGTACAAAAAGATTACAATCTTGAAGACTCTAGAAAACAGAGACCTAGCTCTAGCTATATACGAAATAGTAGTAACAGGAGAAGGTCTGTAGACTAAGAAGGTCTAGAGAGCCTAAGAGATAGAGTAACCTGCTCTAGTAGAATAGAAACTTATACTAAAGAACTTGCTAAACAGTAGAGAAGACTTTATTAATAAATATAGAGTAATAAATAATTAAAACAACAAAGAATAATACATAAACAAAAAACTATATATCTCTAAATTCTATACAAAGGAATTTGTCAAGGAATACTATACTACTCTAGTACATAGTTACTAGAGAGTTCGTTGAACCCTTTAGTAGATTAAGTAACACTACTATGTTAATTATCTATTAGTAGTAGTCAAGGAAGTAATAGCAGAGTATAATACCTATACTAGAAACAAGGCTTTCTGTTATATACCTTATAGACAGATAGACACTACTCTAATACTACAGATACCTTGAAGATCTATATTATAGGATTTTATAGTCAAGCTACTAAAATCCAAAGACCTAATAACAGGAGTTATATATAACTTAATCCTAGTTATTGTTAAATAACTCACAAAGTATATAATACTTATACTATATATAGAAGCAAGTATAGTAGAACACCTAGCTTATATATTCCTACAGGAAGTAGTTACTCTACATAGTCTACTAGAAGAAATAATCTCTAACAGAGATAAGCTCTTTACCTTGAAATTCTAGACAGCTCTTATAGAGTAACTAGATACAAAAAGAAAGCTATTAACAGCTTTTCACTCCTAGACAAATAGAGGAACTAAATAAATGAATCAAGTCATTAAAGTATACTTAAGATATTATATAAACTATAAACAGAATAATTAGGTCAAACTACTGCCCTTAGTATAGTTTGCCTATAATAGTTCAATAATAGAAACTATACTTGTCACGTTATTCTACGCTAACTATAAGTATAAATTAGTTACTTATTAAGACTTACTATAGAGTACTATTAATAATAACAAAGCAGGATTACAAGACTACAAACTCAGGGAATTATACAAGAAGCTTGTAGAGTAACTTTAGTTTATAGCAGAATATAATATATACTACTATAACAAACAACATAGTTAGGAGCTAACGTTAAAAGAGAGAGATAAAGTCTATTTAGTTAGAAAAAACATTAATACTAAAAGACTAAGTAGTAAACTAGACCACAAGAAGCTTAGACTATTTAAAATCAAATACATTAAAGAATCTTTAAATTATAAACTTATACTACTAAAAACTATAAATATCTATCTAGTATTCTATATATCCTTGCTTAAACTAGTACTACCAGGGGTACTACTAGCTCTACTTACAGAAATCTAGCCTGTTAACTCTAACATAGAATATAAAGTTAAGAGGATTCTTAACTATAAGGTTGTTAGAGAACAGGTTAAGTATCTAATTAAGTAGTTAGATTACCTATACTTAGAAAACACTTAGAAACCTAAGTTAGCCTTGAACTACTCCTAGCTTCTTGTAGCCTTTTATTAGCAAAACCTAGGGTTTTCTACATTAAATAGTTAGGAGAGAAAACCTCGAAGAAACCAGGGTTAAGACCTAGGTCAAGGAAAGAATTAGAAGAGGTAGAGGTAGAAAGAGCAGCCAGACAGACAACCTTCTCTTCTTTCTTTGTTTGTTTCTCCTCTAGCTCTTTTGCTATATATTCTTTCTCTTTAGCAGCGTCTAGCTTCTATAGAGACTTGAAACTATAAGCTATTATGTTATTATAATAGCGTTGAAGGAATTTCTTTTGTTTACAAAGACAAAGGATTTTTACTATTACTTCTTCTTCTTTCTCCTTAAGCTTTTCTTCCTGCCTAGCTAGAGCTTTATAGCTATTAAGAAACTCAGGCTTACTATTATACTTTAAGTATCTAACTCAAACACATTTAGAATAACAGGTATAGTAAGTGCTTATAATATAGTTACAGCTATAGGTCTAACAGTAGAAACACTTTATAGCAGCGGGAAAACCTTAATTAATAATGTTGTTAAGGAGTACTTGTCGATTATAGGTTTTCTTAGAGAATATATTAAAAGAGAAAGAAGGCTAATAACCTTCTAACAATATTTCTTAGGTTATACTTAAGTATAGAGACACGCTAGGCTAAGAAGAGAATAGTGTTATAAATCATGTATATATATAACTAGTAAAGACTAGACAGCGCTCTGACAGGTTAAGTACTATTATATACTCTTATAGTATTAAAGGATTAGCTAGCACAGCTAAGCAATCCAGGGATTTCATTAGATAGAAGTTATATAACTATTATTAATTATTAATAATCAACTAAGTAGCACTAAGCTAGATTAGTATAATTAGAGTAATTAGAGTAATTATTAAGTATAAAGGTTCTATATATAACTAGCACGTCTACTATTAGATAGAAGCTTTATACTTAACTTACTTTAGTTTTTAATATATCTTGTTTTAACATCTTAAGTTCAAGTAACAAGTTTACCTTTAAGTAAATAACTAGTACATCTAAACCTCTTTCTGTATCTTAACCTTCGAGACTTAGTTACCTTTGTTACTTTCGGTACGAAAGTAAGTTTTGTTATATAAGTTTACCTTTAAGTAAACATCTAGTACATCTAAACCTCTTCCTGTATTCTAACCTTTGAGACTTAGTTACCTTTGTTACTTTTAGTATAATAGTAGGTTTCGTTATATATAGGTTTTTATTTAGCTAAAGCTAGTCTCTCTATTTCCTAGGCCCTCTAGACTTTCTTTGTCTATAGACCTTTAGTATCTATTACTACTATTTTGTATATAGCTGAGGCTAGATCTCTATTTTCTAAAGTTTTTAAGATTATAATCTTTTTGTACTCCTTATCTTCTTTATAACCTAGCTTTCGACTAAGAGCGTTAGCTTAAGGGTTTACTATTCTACTAATATATTAGATTACAATGTTATAACCTTCTAAAATTCCCGCCTACCTTGCGAGTCTTCTATTCAAGAGTTCTTGTATAGTAGTAAATGTTCTAAGGTTTTTGTAATCTAATAGTATAGTAATCTAATAATTTATATTCTAGAGATATATTCTCTAGTGTTCGAGTACTAGAACTATAGCAAGAAGCTCCTTATTATATATTCTATAGTTCTGCTATACTAGATTTATTTTCTTAGAAAAGTATACTACTAGTATAAGTTTACCTTCTTTTCCTAGCTAAAGATATATAGTATCTACTACTATGTCTAAGGCATTGGTTTTAATAGTACTTAGCTTGCTAGCGTTATAGCTTTAAAGAATAGATTCTTCTGTAAATTAATTCTTAATTTCTTAGAAAGCTTCTTTAGCTTCTTTCGTCTATTAGAAATCAATGCCTTTTTGAGTTAGGCTAGTCAGAGGACTAGCTAGCTTAGTATAGTCTCTAATAAATTATTAGCAGAAGTTAGTAAATTCTAGAAACAACTAGACATCCTTAACATTCTATAGTGTTAGCTAACTCTTAATGTTCTTAGTTTTCTCTAGATTAACTTCTACTTATTCTAGAGTAATTAAACACTCTAGGAATGTTATATAAGTTACTCTAAACTTATATTTCAATAGCTTAAGGCAAGAGTCTACTGCTATAAGTCTCCTTAAGACCTCCTTAACATGTTCCTTGTAATTCTCTTCTTGTTCTAAGAATACTAGAATATTATCTAGGTAATATATTATAGTTACTTCTAGAAGATCTTCTAGTATACTATTGTTCTGTCTTTGATATATAGCAGGTATGTTTGTTAAACTAAACAATATTACTATATACTTATAAAGACCTAATAGTAAGACAAATATAGTCTTCTATTTATTACCTTTCTTAATCTAAATTAAGTTAAAGGCACTTCTCTAATCTAGTTTCGTGTATTAAACTACCTAACCTATTCTGTTCTATAGGTATTAGCTAGTTAGTAATAGGTAAGTGTTCTTAACTGTTATATTGTTAACTTCTTAGTAGTTAATATAAACTCTTCTATTTAGATTATCCTTCTTATATACTATAAGTATATTTAAATAAATAGGAGATTCTAACTTTTAGATATATTCTTTCTTGATTTCTTCCTTGACGTACTTGTCTATTACTTGTAAGTTACTCTATATATATAGTCAAAGCCTCTACTTTCTAAGGTTATAACTCTCTTTTAGTTTTATTTTATTATTCTATAGCTAATGTTTTAGCAAGGCATATATGTCTTCTAGATTATTAAACAATTTTGAAAATTCTCTATACTATATAGATATTTTGTTATTAGCTGTCTAACTAACCTGTAGAGAACTCTAGGCTAGGTGTCTAAGTAACTTAGAAGAGATAGTACTAACCTTATTCCAGCCTTGTAGTTAAAGCTACTTATAGTTATATTAGCTAAAGGAAATTTCTTTTTTCTTCTAGTTAATGTCAGAGTTATGTTCTCTAATCTAAGACATCCTAAGTATTGTGTTCTTTTTACTAATATCTACTATATTAAATTATATATCTAAACAGTATTCTTTAATCTATGTTTTTATAGATATAGTATATTAGTTAACAACACCTTCTTAGTATTCTACTTCTGTTTCACTAACTACTATAAGTTTATATAGTGTTATTCCTTTAACTAGAACATTTAGCTTCTATATAGCTAAGGAAGAAATAAAGTTACTTATAGCTCTAGAATTAATTATAATTTAGAGTTTCTTTTCTCTAATAGTTGTAGTTACAAATAACTAACTCTCTTCTAAAGTTATATAAGCTTCTTGTTACTTAATAGAGTAGATTTTAAACAAGAGTCTATCTAGCTCTTCTAGTGTTCTAAAAACTACTTTCTCCTTGTCTAAGTAGACTATTTCATATACCTCTTCTACCTAATAATACTTGTTAGAGTTAGGTTTAGGTAATGTTACTAGGAACCTTAGCTTAAATCTAGTAGTTCTAAGGAGTTGTTCTAGCTTCTATATACTAGTTCTATTAACTAGCTAGATTACTATCTATTGTTCTTCTTTCTTAGGTTATTAAGACCTAGGACCTTTAGAATCTTGATAGTAAATGTTACTCTCAAGATACTATCTATATATAAGTTCTAATGTCTCTTTTTCTAAACAGAGATTTCAAAAGGTAATTTAACAGTTCTTTGCAAATACTACTCTATATTTGTCTAGAGATACTAGTTTGTCTTCTTGTAATATATATAGACTCTAGAAGTCAGGTTTGATTTTATTGATTTATATCTAATAGTTTCCATCTATATAGGTACTAATAAATGTCTATATTTCTTCTACTTCTAGGTTTTTACTTACTACTTTCTAGTCGCCTGTCTTTAATAAGCTAGATAATTCTAATAAATACTCTATTAGAATAATTGTTTTAGCTAGGTTAAAGTATATTCTTTCTACAAAAGTTATTCATAGGATTATACTAATACTTGTTAGACTAATTAGGCCTTCTCTTAACTATTAGGTAATGTATTTTGTATTTAACCTTAGGTATATGCCTAAGTATAATTATATAGTCTAAAAGGTTCTTTTAGGGTTCTGTGAGTCCTTCTACCTATACTCTCTTTCCTTGCTATATATTAATATCTAAGTATCTCTAATATCTATACTAGTAGATTCTTAGGTTAGTATAGTAAGTTACTAAAGAGAGAGAATCTCTATAAAGTCTAATTATATACTATAGTATTCCTCAAGGATTAGGTTGTCTAATTTATTTATTAATTCTGTCTTTTTGATTTATGTACTAATATACTTAGCTAACTTATTCTCTGTAAGTAGCCTATCTTTAAGTATAGCTACTTTCTTGCAGCTAGTAGCGTTGACTTACTTTCCTTGATTAGGTTGCTTTTTCAAGCTATATTCGCTTGCTCTATAGCTAGTTTTACTATATAAGTAATATAAATTCTACTTATATTAGTAGTTACTTTCTTCCTAGGAAAGTTTACTCTGCTTGCCTGCCTTTTTCTTTAGCTAGGTTCTATTTATAGTGTCTAGTTCTATAGGATCTCTACAGTTCTTTCCTCTATAATTTACTTAATATCTATAACTTTCTTTTCTTTTAAGCCTTTGTTTGTAGTTCTAGTTGTTAATCTTAATTAAGTTATTAATTAGTTTATTAAGTAAGGTTAGTAGGTTGTCTCTTGCTAACTTATTCTTAACATTGTTCTTTAATTCTCTATAGAATTATTCCTAGAGTACTTTATTGTTCTAGTTTAGTTATACTATATACTACTAGAAGTATAAAGTATACTTAGCTATAGAGTTCTTCTGTTAGAGATTATATAATACTTTAATAGATTTCTTTTTTAAATTAATATCTGTAAATACTTAGTTAAGCTTCTCTTTGAATCTCTTAACGTTTTAGAATAGTTTCTTAGTAACTTTAGATATAATTATTAACACCTTTCCTTTAGGTGTCTTGTTTTTCTAAAAGTTCTTAAGGTATAGTTCTATCTAGTTATAGGCTACCTCTTTAAGACAGATAGTAAGCTATATAACTTAGTTAATCTTGCTTGTGAATTATACTACATGAAAGTTTAAATAGAGAGAGGCTTTTATAAGAAACTCTGTGAGTTTCTCTAGTAAACTATTAAATAGTTTTAGGATTAGTAGTTTTACTTTCTCTTAGAGAGTAGTAACAGTTAGAGCTATTACAACAGCTAGAGTAACAGCTGCCTTTAGCGCTAGTTTTAGAGTAGAAGATATAGCTAACATTATAGTAGTTTACTTCTAAGCAGATACTTAAAGTATAATAAATACTACCTTACAGGTCTAACAAAAGTAACTAAGTCTTTGTTAGTTTAGTTATAGTAGAAAGTAAGAGTTACTAAGGTATTTACTTAAAGGTAAACTTGTTACTTAAACTCAAGAAGTTAAAAATAAATGTATTAAATACTAAAGTAAGGTAAGTTAAGTATAAAGCTTCTATCTAATAGTAGACGTACTAGTTATATATAGAACCTTTATTCTCATAGAGCCTAGAAGAAGCCTAAGATTCTCAAGCTCTAAAGCAAGCTTCTATAAGCTCTAACAGTTATGTGATTATGTTATATAATAACTATAACTTAGAAATCCTTGAATTATTTAGCTAGTCTAACTAATTCTTATTTGCTATAAGTTCTATAGATGTACTTGACCTGTTAGAGCGCCGCCTAGTCTTTACTAGTTATATGCTAACACGTGATTCGTGACACCTAGCTACTTAATGTTAGATGTTTTAGTATATTAAAGCAGGTATATAGTTATTAGATTAAGACTTTTATTAAGGCTTATATTAACTATATTACAAAGGTTAAGTTCTTTCTTGCCTTTAAAGCAGTGTATATAGTATTAATAATAGCCTAAAACACTTAAGCTAGATTCCAGGGAGCTGGATTAGTGCCTTTTAATCTCTAGGCTGTAATTTTAAAGCTTGATATAAAGTTATAGACACTAACCTCTACTGCCTTCTCCTCTACTAATACTAACTCTTAGGTCTCTTAGACTTCTCACAACTCTACTAAAGCTCTTTTACAAATAACTCTTGTTAAGAACTAAAATACTAGTTACTAAGAAAGCTTACTAACATCTATTTTCAAGACAGTATTTATATTAGCAAAAGGTACAGAGTAATTAGCTTATAAAGTAACTCTTTTAACAGCTAAGGTATATATACTTCAAGTAGCAAATAAAGCTCTTAGTAAGCATTGTAGAGCTAAAAGGACTTATGTCTATTAAGGTAGTATACTTACTATAGAGAATACACAGAATATTCTAGTATAGAAAGACATAGATAAGCAGGTTTAACATAATATATATATTAAGAGTAGTAGTTAGAGAGAGAGGAAATTAACTAGTAAGCGCTGTAGTACTTGTAGAAAAGCTAGTTATAATACACGAACTTGTTAAGTAGATGTAAATATATCTAGTTTATTATATTAAAATTAGTTTTAATTAAATTTATATATTATAGTTAATTAATTATACTTTAAAGTAGTAGAGAAGTAGGAAAGTATACAGAGTTCTAATATATACAGGGTCCTAATAAACTACGTTATTAGATTTAGTACAGAACTAATTTCTGTCTCTCCTTAGAGGTGTAGAAGAAGTCTCGCTTTATAGAAGCTTCTAAACTCTAATATTATAAACTCTATTAACTCTGTCTACTAGAATTAATTAATTCCTAATTAATTTATAATAGTAGATAAAGGCTTCTTTAGATTAGACGAAAGGTTACATAACCTACAAGGTCTATATATATTACAAATACTGTTGGAATTTAATTAATTTATAACTCTTATACCTTTCTAGAACTAGTATTTAATATAGACCCTTTGCTTAAGATATAGTATATTTGTTAAAGTATTTCAGCTATTCTAGACCTGTCTTATTATTTGTCTACCTAGTATTCGTAGGTTTAATAACCTAATCGCAAGAAAGGTTAGTCTTAGAGTACTAATTCACAAGATAATTCTTAGCTTAAATAATAAAAAATAGAGAGATACTACAACCTTTGCTATTAATATAAACAATTACTATTATATATTCTTAATTACCTAGCTGTACTCTCTTTGCTCTACTATATTAATTAGCACGTGTAACAACTATTCTAGATATAATTTAGTCTATTATAAAGCTAGTCTTGTTAATGTTATAGAAATCACTATATACTATACTATATTTCACTTACATATTCTATACAAGCTAGAACTACGCGCTAATTAGCTTAGGATCTTTGTACAAGGCTCTCTAGAAGTTATAAACATAATTAAAACACGTCTTTAACTCTAGGCAGTATTAAACAAAGTAATGTACCGAGAGCTTTCTAACAGGTTTCGCTCTATATGTTTTCAAGATATTATTTACTATATCTTCTATATTAGCCTATTAGAGGTGAAACTCTCTAGAATCTTGATTGATTATATAATTAATAATTACTATCTTCTCTTGCTTAGTTAACTTTTGAGCCGCTGGTCGGCAGTCGCGAATTAAAGTAGCGCTAGTTGTTCTGTTAGATAGTGTTATATAAGGAACTTTATAGATCTTTACAGCCTTTTAACAACTTAGTTTACTTCTAGACATTTGAATAGCTTTAATAGCTAAAATAATTCATACTTCTTGAGTTTGAACTTTCATTGTTAGAAAAAAAACATATATTAAAGTAAGAGAGTAGAGAAATCAGTAAAAATAATCAAGGTACTAATATAACCGAGGTATTAATAAACTACGTTAAGTAAAAGCTATATTAAAGTTATAATATATATAATATAAAGCCTATATAGAGTATTATAGTAGAGTGGCGATTAAGTAGGATTAAAAAAGAGAGTAGTAGAGTAGATGTAAATTCACTTTTTCAGTAAGGTCGCTAAAATCGGATATTCTGGCTAGTTACACACATGGCTGTACTAATTTTCTTCGTATACCTAAGAAATGAATTTATGCTAAAATTTTAGAATAACGAAACTACATAACCAGACCTACAAGAAGACATCAAGCAATAGATATTACTCCTTTCCAATTATTCTATGCTACTCTCTTAGAGTGACTTGACTGACTCAGACCTTCTGGAACAATAGATTTTTTCAAATATTATTCCGGTGCACGTATAATAGTGGTTTGGTTTCTTACAAAAATACCAGCTCCTTGGTCCCCTCCGATGCGTTCTATTTACACTCTGGCTGTGGTTAGAGTCGTGCTTTACCTTTCTTCACGTTGTGGTACCTTAGCGCGATGTTGTTTCCGGTTGTCCTGAGCGTAAGAGGGGAAGGAGCGACCTCCTTGATTTCATTCTATTAAGGGAATAGTCAAGCCGGGGTCAAGTGAGGGAAGGAACGACTCTCGTGGTTTTGGTCAAGTCATTGAAATTAGGGAAGGAACGATCCCGACTCGACCCAACCGACCCTACGTTCGTTAGCTATGTCTGATTTTTCATTACTCGCGCGCTGCTTCTCATACTTTAATTCTCTAGAGTACTACCCCTACTTAGAGTTTTGTAGTTTAAGTAAAATGGAGACTTGTATCCTTTCGAGCGCAGTTGTTAATGTTTATTCTTCTAAGAAAATTTCCGAGTAACACCTTTTGCTGTCGCAAATCTAGAGCTTGCCTTAAGCAGTAACCATAACTGAAAATCAATTCTCCGGAATTATTCTACCTCGTTTACGGGTTTTGCTGGTGGTTTTTTTTTTGGGGTTGTTTTTGAAGATGGGACGTTTTTTTTGGGTAGTTCTACTTTTCAAGGGGGATGAGCGACGTACCACCCGAAGTTGAGTGAAGTAAGAGGAAGAGAGCGACTACGGTTTATTAGGTTGGTACAGAACTGGGACAATTAAATGGAATTGGTAATTGTGCTTTGCGACATTTTCTCGAATAATGGAATTATTACTTCAACGGAAGTGAATACCCTCTAAATACTTTCTATGGTTGCTGTTTATTCAACTTTTCTTCTGCCTTGAATTTTATCACCTTCTTTTGCTTTCACTCGAGCACAGGATGGGTAGCTTTATTCGGATATATAACAACCCGCTTGAGCTTAAGAGAATTGAGGTTAACCCTTCTTCTAGCAAGTAATGTTTGTTAAGGGCGCTTCTAAAACTAACCATAGCGCTTATTGGTTGCTTCGCATTCCTCGGATTCTTGATTCTTTTTCGCCCCCATCCTGATGTACTACAGCATATATAACATGTGAAGATAATAGAAAACTTGGGTCGGTTGCACTACATCGGTAAATACCCACGCGAAATGGATTGTTGGAAAACGGATGTGAATTTTCGGGATCAGTATTTCTTCGGATTCTTGAGATTCCTTGGAACATATGTTGTGTATCTTTGTAAAGGATTTGTCATGTTGTGGTTCAGGCGGGTTATGTTCACATGTATTCGAGAGATCTTCGGTTTTCGAGCTTGAGGTTAGAGTGGAGGGTCTCTCGTCAGTCTGAGATGCATTATATGACCTGAAGCGAAGCGAAACGACGAAGAGGCCTAAGAAACCTTCATTGCTTTCCCTAAACTTGTAAATGTGATTTCACGAGATTTTAGTAAGGTCTAGTTATCTTTGAATCATAACCACGCTCCCCCCTTCGCCTAAATACTCACGCGATATATATTTAGTTCTATCAATAAATCCCCCACCCCACGCCAACCCACATGGCAAATCCACTCATCCAAGCGACTCATTCAATTCGGCAGGTAAGGTCCCATCGATCCTTGGTTGGTGGCTGGCCGTTTTCAGTATATTTTTGGACGATCGGTGAAGAGACTTCGAAGGATTGGTGTACACCTTGACAGAAGTACAAGACTGAATGGAGACAAATAACCAAGAATTGATAAAAGGAAATTGGAGGGGTTGAAAAATTATGCTTGTATGCTTTTCCTTCAAATGGTATGGTGTAGTGGAATTTGTTGTTTTATTGGTTCGATTTACCCCCATCTGCACCAAATATGCAAAGCTTCGGAAGGAAGCCTAACGTCTTCCTTGTTTCCTCGAATGAGAATTCAGGGAACCGCACACCCTCACCTCGGAATGGCATGAGCTGTGCTGCAGATATCAGGTGCTACAAATTAAACGGTCATTTAAGGCCAGAGGCGAAAGAGGTGGTTGGGACGGATCCATGTACTGTCAGATTTTTGTTGTTCCTTCCACCGTCCGATTTCTTGCAGTAAGATTACCGTTCGCGAGTAATTATGAGACGAACTGTATTCCTTCGGATCGGTAGTTGTTGCCCGCATGAGTATGGCGTTTTTGGTGGTTGCCGCGGGTGGGGACTGGCGAGAGGGGTAACGGGGCACTGCGGGGGTGGGTTAGTTAAAGGGGGAAGGTGAGTACTTCAATGTGAAGGATTCTATTTTCATCTCACCGGCTGGTATTCGCTGGAAAATACCACCGGAGCAACGGCCCGTTTCCATGAGAAAATCCTTGGGACAACACACACGTGGAAAAAACACAGACAGGCATGAGTTCATATGCAATCCCACCTTATACATATTGATTAAGCCCATATATTAATTTGCATATTCACATACCCATACCCAAACAAACCCACCAACGCCGTTATCATAATGTCTTGCATCATATGTAACATTCCAGCACACCCATCTTTCATTTGATCCATACCCAAAGCCACGTTAAGAATATGCTTCCGTTTCTTTTGGTAAGTCCTTCGTCGGGAAACTCCAGCCTTCCTTTTCGAACCTCGCTTGCTGCTTGGATGCAGTTTCTTAGATCGTTGGAACGTTCTGGCCCCCATTGAGAAAACCGCAGTCCATGTTTGCGCAGTTTGTAGCCGAGTAGCAGCAAGATGAAGACAGGCACCTATTCTAATCAGCATTTCCATCAGGAATATCAGAAAAGATACCTTACACTTATATAAGAAGCAATAAATCTTCTTGTATCAAATGGTCTTTCCAAGAATGCTCCCACGCCGTTGAAAATTACCAGTAGAAGACATGATACAAGACCATAGCATGCCTTCAACCATTGGCCGTGTGACTTATAAGGATATCGGGGATTGTCTCGATCGTAACAAGCTGTTTGAGCTTCGGAAGCATTTCCATAAAGTTTTGCGTCTTCGAGTCTGCGGATCTGTTTAGTTTTGTGGCTAGAAAATCATAGATATCTTACGTTTTGAAGAATGAGAGATACGTTGCGCATATCACAAGGTACACAATCAAACAAGAAACAGTGCAGTTTGAAGCCAACTCACTCAATCTCTAGAAGGACGTTAGTAATTCTCGAGCTTTGGGAGAAAAACGAGTTCACTTACATCGCCTGGTGCCCCAGTTCTTCCCATAAACCCAATTAACATCATAGCTCCAGTAGCAAGCACAGCTCTTATTGGAACTCCTGATCTTGTATGCTGCAAGCGTGTTGTGATAAAATCTGGACCGGTCTGTTCTCTCAACGCTAAGGTGTGTAAAACTCTGCTTGCCACATACATGGAATTGATAGCACAAGTGAACGAAGAAAATACGAACACAGCATTGAAGAAATGAGCTGCCATTGGTATTCCGGCTTCAACAACAGCGATAACGAAAACTGAGTGGGAGCCGACCGATTGTCCTTTCCCGTTGATAAAAGGATGGTCCATTGGGACCACAAAAGAAGCCGTCAGAACTGCGATGCAGTACAGGGTAATAATTCGGATGTTGATTTTTCGGGCGGCCATCTTCATCGATTCGGCATCTGAGAGAGAGGTCGACTCCGAGGCTGTTGCTGCAACAATATCCATTCCAATATATGAAAACATTATTCTTACGAACGTTGTCCTAGTTCATGTTAGTTGACGATGAAGAAACTGCTTTTCTTGACTTACCAAACAGCAAGAAAGGTCCCGACTTCACCCTTGATAATACGCTGTACATTTCCATCTCCATCTTTGACAGCATATTGGTAATTGAAAAATGAGTATGGTGATTTCCAATCTAGGATAGTCAGTACTTCGAATAGTAAATGGTTCTGTTGGTAATAGGAACGTACACTTTGGACCCACCACTTGATCATAATATGCATCTTTGCGCGCTAAAAATTAATTAGTACAAATATCAAAATGGCGTTAAACTCAAACGTTACTCACGTTGAATAGTGTCAAGACAAACCATCATCAAGATAAGCATAACGATAAATGTCAACTTGATGGATCCAAAGATGTATTCAAACTCGCCAAAGTACTACAGGATACAATTAGTATGTCTAACTCATCTGATGGGGCTAAGAGATCTGGTTACCTTGACGGGAAGCATATTCAAACAGACGACTATAACAAGGAACAAAGCAATCCAGACGGCCGCATCAACTTCACCACCCGTAACCCAGTTCAAATAAGTCTTTCCATCGTCGTATTTAAACGCTACAGTATTTGCAACGGCGACAAGTTCGTCGGCTGCGAGGATGGCGTAGGCAAACCAATACATCCAACCTACCGCAAAACCAACACCTCGATCAAGATACCGTCGTGGAAATTCCATTACT
This sequence comes from Hymenoscyphus fructigenus, assembly GCA_001414455.1. Classification (NCBI taxonomy): domain Eukaryota; kingdom Fungi; phylum Ascomycota; class Leotiomycetes; order Helotiales; family Helotiaceae; genus Hymenoscyphus; species Hymenoscyphus fructigenus. Next base: position 76,946 of record LKUV01000135.1, read on the forward strand.
GGGGCATTTACCGGCATTAAAGCAGTCATCTCACCAAGGCAAGATATAACACTACTTATAACTGTGCCAACGAGAACATAAGCAAGAACCGCTCCACCTGGGCCAGCCGATGCCAGCGATCGCCCACTTCCAAGAAAGAGGCCATTTCCAATCGTACCAGAGAAAGCAATCATATTGATATGCCTTTCCTTGAGTACTCTCCTAAACACACACGTAAGCGTGGTTTACGTAGCGCACGACATTATAGCGTTCTTACCACAGGGCTTCCCCGCGTCGCTCCTTGCGATCCTCCACATATTCGGGTTCATCGATAGAAGGTGCTCGCATCATCGGCTCCGGGCTTGCCGTTGACTGTGTCGGAGCCCCTTCAAATTCCCGCTCAAACACTTGCGGGTATACCGCTTGAGGCTTTTCGTGATCCATCATGACGAGTATTGTGTTGGCAAAGGCCAATCTGGCGCACTTGGTCAAGATAAGTCGAAGTATCGGGCGGACTATAAGATCGACACCTGCCCCCCAAAACAACCCCCTTGGTGATGGTCAAGGATAAATGAGCGGGTGCGCCCTAGAGGCACAGCCCTGACCACAAAACGCCCAAAGATGTAAGACCGGGGAAATCAAAGCGTGTTGGGAGATGCTGTACACCACAGAATGATCCCTACAGCTGGTCTGGTTACACGGAAACAATATTTGTGGCTGCACCTCATTCCTATGAAATTTGGGGGACGGCGCCCGTAAAGAAAAGATCGAGATGGGGAGCCCGCTGGTCACACAGGACGGGTATGGTCAGGAGAGCAGGAGAAGAGAGGCATAACTTCTGTCTCATCCCTGAGAGCGGTGACACGCCCGTATCCAGGCTCTAAAAGACCGTGCTGTGCCATTCCTACATAGAGAGATAACGAATTCGATAATGGAAATGCCTATCATCGCCAGGTTGGGTCTACCAAGGTCTCTGTAGGTAGCGAAATAGGTACTGCATGCAGGATTGGAAAGAAGTACAGCCACCCCCCTTGGAATGAAGCTTTCACTGATAGCTGAATGGCGAGCTGGTACTGAACAAGCAGCAGATACAGAGGCTACCCTCGTATGCACTTTGCCCCGCAGGTGAGATCTTGCCAGATTGTTGTTTTTGTTGGCTCAGGATTTTCAAGGTTGTTTTTGAGCTGCTTCTGGTCCCACAGCGATTTGCTCGGTTGTCGTAGTCTCAGTCCAGTAGTGTGACTAGCCGTCTCAATTCGGCTCTATCCGTCCTCTATCCGGGTTCTAAACAGACCCGCTGTTATCAGTGGTTCAACAGCTCGGCAGCCAAGGAATGAAACGGCTGGGGCCCTGAGTGACCGCACGCCTCTCCCAGCGTATGATGCCACAAGGAGAAACTGCCAGATGGTGGGCAAGCTGCAAAACTCGGCGAATGGGATGAAGTCCATTCAACCAGAACTGACCGAGCCTTCAATCATGTACGAGATTATGGATTTGCCCAGGAACCGGTGCAGAAATCGTGAAAAGCGGTAATGGGTACCGAGCGAACGAAGCTGCGTACTGTACTGTAGGAGTAGGCTATTGGTCTGCCGGCTCTGCTCGAGTCTTGAGATTTGATATACCGTCAGCTTTGGGTTCTATGTGGCACGCTATGTGGAACCAACAATGGACTACTTGCAGTTTTGCCTTGTTATGCGAAGTACGTACATATTGCCGGTATGTTTTGACATCTTGTACAACCGAGATGTGCAATTTCCCTGATCCTCACCCCCAATCCTGAACGGCGGTGCTAATGTAGCTCAGTGTCTTTCCACTGATCATGGGGGGAAGTGTTCGTTGGAAGGGTGCCCTGAGGCATCATATACTTCTACAAGTAGCTAGCAATGTTCTGCACCAGCCAGGACAATAAGTGTAATGAAGCTTCAGCATGACACCCTAGGAAACACTTAGCTGTCTTTTGAATACTTCTCCGTACTGAATGAAGTAGCTGTTCGGGAAATCTACAGACTCGTCTAGCTGCCTTGCCCCCCTGCTCACATGAGGGAGTGCCAGCCACACAGAGTCTGCATGCCCTACTCCGTAAGAGCCCACCCACCTCACCGGCATGTTGGCGCTAGTCGACCGCGGCTGCCTTCGTCATGAACGGAAGGCTTGACAATTCTTGACGGGTAACTTGCTACAACATTCAGATTCTACTCTATCAAACTTGTTACTTCCACTTGACACTGTGTGAAAGAACGTCTCAGACGTTGAGCAGACCGCAGATGTGGGGAGGAACCAAAGCCACCCCTGGCCAAAAAACCCCCCGCAGCCAGCAATGGCGGCGCCGCCCCCTCCAGCCTCATCGTCACTCTTTCTGAGACTCACGAATTCTTGGAAGCTCCTTTCTCTCCGAAGCGACGTCGATAATATTATCCTGGAACTTCTCGGGCAATTTTCTTTGGAGAAAATCTATTCCGAGGGGGACAAGGAAACATATCAACACTTGGTGATTACATTGATTGCCCAACTCAACACGATCTTTCATATACAACGACTCTCGCTGCCCTCCGAAAACCTGCAGGTCGGATGGTATCTGGGGTTTCTTGTCTCATGGGAAGTTTCTCTACGAACCATAGAATTCGTTCTTCAGACGGTGGTGGAAGGGCGGGAAAGTTTGTGGGAGGTGGAGGCACTGAGAAACAAATACCTGGCCGAATTCCTGCTCTCTGCACTTCGAGTTCTTACACTACACCCAAAAGCACCGGCAAATCAACGAGCCAAGGATCGACGAGATCGGTTCAGCCGAATCCATAGATCTTTGGAACGTGTATTCGATAGTTATGGGGGAGATAAATCATTTCTTCTTATGGTGTGTAAGGAGTGCACCGATTCTCTGCGGGCTGACCCAGACTCACTCAGTCTTCCTTCGGGTTTGAAATATGAGCTGCCCAACTTGGCTTCGGAATTGGTATGTCAAAAACTGTATATATCCTCTGCACCCATTGAAAGCAAACTAACTTCTCGAATCCAAGTACCCTCTTCCAGATTGCCTCTCATCCCAATTCGTCTCGACCTTAGTGACACCGAATGGATTTCAAGGCGACTGGCTAGTGCAATTTCTGGCCCTGAGAGATATAAGCCATTTCGTGGTGGCAGCTTCCATTCAATATGTGGTAAATAGGGAAACTCGCGATGCCCGCCTCCAAGCCTCCTCGGCAAGAACACGAAATGCAATTTTGCTTGCTCTAGACAACATGCGGATACCCGGCCAATTATCCAAGTCAGACTTGATATCCACATTCAGCGAAATTTTCCGCGTCATATTACCAGAAACTCCTAGTCTTGTTAGACGAATATCGACAAATTCCCATCCGGATGAAAGCGAGCTCGATGCTATAGATGCTCTATGTGCCAAACTTGGGGATAGACAAGTAATAGCTCGCGTTAGCGATCGTGAAATGATGCATGGAATGTCAGAAATCAGTAGGAATATTGCACTTCTTGATGATCCCAGCGGTTTGTTCAGAGCGTCCCGCCCAAGAATGCATGCTGTGAACTGTGGGAGCTGTCATTTTTTTGGAGATACACATTTACAAAACTTGGGGTATACAAGATTTCCAGTACGTTTCTTAATTCTGATTTTTTCCCTCAAACTTTTCTCTGATGCCAATGGGCCTTATTCTCGGGACCTCTTCCATGTTGTCTTTGTGAGAGAGGTTGGGGACATACATAACTCCTCTTCGTGAAGGATTGGAAGAACCAAGAAACTTATTTTTTGATTCTTCTAACCCCCTTCTCGAACAACGGTTACGGTCATCTTGAGGTAGTAGCAGAGGATGGGAAACGAACGATAAAGATGGGATTTTGAACGCATATGCGAGACGTGCTAATTTATATATTCGGTAGCCTGATACAGAAGACAATTCGGAAGTCCAACTGCCTGCTGATTCCACTTGCTCTACTTGCGGAGAAGAAATAACCATAATGAGAGAAATATCAACAATAAGACAGACATGGGAAATTTTGAAACCACTTGAACCAAATGCTGATACGATCAACGTCGAAAGGCATCTGCCAACACAATTTCAACTTTCGCCCCCAAAAACGGAAACCGGAATGCTCTTCAATGCATCGTACAGCAATATTCTCGCCAGTGGCCACGCAGGATCTACTTCTCCGAGACATCCTTCCCCAGAACGTTCTCGCTCGATTCCACACGCATTGCTGTCGACAACGCCCGTGTCTCCTGGATTTAGACGTCCATCAGACGCGTCGCGCTTCGACTTATCAGATGCTGGCGGTTATGGTAAGGAGGCCACACAAACAGATCCACAACGGGCCGATTCTGTGACATCCCCTGGTCCTCTATCCCCCGGTGTGATGTCAAGCTCTGGACCAAGCCATAGCCGATTCGATCAATCAGTCTCGTCAGTCTCGTTTGAACCGCCTCCGCCTTCGAGGAGTCGGACAATTCCACTAGTCGCGCCGCCAGAGAAAGGGAAATCCAAATGGAGACCAAAGTTTGGATCCAGGAGAGAATCAGCTGCTGGCGCATCGATAGATACGAGCAGTCTTTCATCGTCGACACTTGAAGGGCAGAAGCTCGAGGAAATATCGCTTAAAGAACTCGCAAGCGTGTCAAAAAATAAGGTTCGGGGGAAGGGCGCTAAGAACATCAACGTAAGCAGCCTAAGCCTCTTTGAGATATAACTGAACTAATTCATTGCGCTATTTAGGTCTCACTATCTCAAAATTCGACGTATGCATTATTTTGGACTCACTCCTCGATTTATGGTGGGTGTTCTCCGAGTTCTTTTTTCCTCTTTTGAGTTGTTTTAGGAGGATTGAGACACTACTTCCTCCCTAGACATCGCACTTCTTCCTCACACAACCCTGTTTCCTCCTAGTTTCCTCAAACATACTTCTAGAGAGGGCAATACTGACTCCGAGATCATTCGTAGTGTGGGATATCGGCTTATCACCCCCTGTTCTAGGGCGAGCCGTAGCGACGGAAAGCACCTGCGTCTTAGCGGCCGTTACTAAGGTTCATTTAGCATACATAATTGGGACTCGGGGTCAAAAGCTCACAGTAGGTGACATATTCAAATGTGTATGTTGCTTATTGGTGCTAATTTATTTCCAGCTACGAATAGTGAATCTCATTCAACCTAATGTCTCCGCGGTGGATTATAGAATGCCATCAACACTTTGGTGTAGGAGTATAGCGATTTGCCCAAAGGAGAATTACGTTGTTGTAGGTTTCGATAATTCGACAGTTCGGTTATTCTCCACCAACAACTCTCAAGAACCTCGAGAGGACCATTTGCATATTCGCTATCATACTGAGTGCAAGGAATGTCAACCGGTCGAGACTTTGGAATTCTCAAATGATGGGCTTGTTCTTCTTGCGAGTACTAGGAGTCCAAAGAGTGGCATGATCCAGGTTTACTTATGGCGATTCCCATTCCTTACTTTTGAAGAGATCTCTGCATGTCGATACCAAGTACCGTTGCATGAGTCGGAAGACGGTGGGATCTCGTCAGCGATATATCGCTCTGGGTCTGGAGGCGAGGATAATCTGGTTTGCATCACTAGTTGGACACAATCGGGGAGTAAGTCTTACGACGCCTAGCCCTTTTTAAACGAGAGACATATTAACCTTAAGATTAGCTCCAATTCTTGTTCAACCTCAAGATGGCAATCGAACAGATATCAGAACAGAAATCTCGAATCGACAGAACCGCCTTGGTAACCGAATACAGACAGCTGCATTTTCCCAAAGTGGCAAGGAGTTGGGTTTGGTCAACAATAAAGGCGATTTATACAAAATATCCAATCTCAATTCAAGTCCGATGGATATCAAAAAAATTGCGACTTCGAAAGAGTTGACTGCAAAGTCAGAATCATTTGCAATGACTTTTATGACTCTCGCAGATGAGGAAGCAATTGTTTTGGCGTGGGTTGACTCGTCTAAGGGTGTTGGGTACGTCAAAAAGATACCCACCAGTTCAGGTGTAAGTCTACTTTCTTTCGCTCCACGTCACAGTAGAATGTCTAATAATATAAAATTTAGACTGGGTCTTTTACGCCATCTACTCCGAACGTTGCTCAAGTATTTAATCAACTTCCACGGACTATTCCCGAGTCTCCGAAATACGAGTTAGAGGCGGATAACAGGCACCCACAAAAGGAGCCCGCGGAACTGGTATCTCCCGATACGCCTTCAACTTTCAAAGCGATGAGAAACACATTTTTCTCGGGTAACTAATTAATCGCCAATTTACGGCTCCGTGTAAGTTCTGCCTAGAGATAACCGGAAAGGTTGCTGTCAGGTCAGATACATGACTGTAGGATGAAGTGAAGGAACATTTTTAAACAAACTGGTTTCATTCCTGTCCTATTGAAGATAGAAAGTTCATGTTATCGCGAGGTTTCTTGTTGTGAATATAGAAGGAAAAGTTCAAGATAACTTACTTTGGAAGACGGATATATCCAGACATTGCACATATTGACTTGGTAAATGATTTTTAGTGGTAATTCGGGTGGAACTGAGACCGAGAGATGTGCGGCTGGTATGTAATATCACTCTTCTTTTCAGAAAGAAGTACTAAATCATGTTAGCTTAGATCTTAATACCAAAAAAAGAACATTGTGTTTATTCATGTTTCATCAACATAACCGAGCGTGATTACTAATGCGTAAGAGGCTCGAAATATCATTGTTCTCTAACAATGACCGTTCTGTCCTACTTTGTGAAATATTCTCGTATATCAGTCGCTACTAATCGAGAAGATGTATGAGATTAAAAAGTAAATTTCTTAGATCTCCTAAGCAATCTCGAAAAACCTGTGAGTTTCCTCCGGTTTCTACCTTCTCCCTTGATCTTCTACTTTGATCTTCTTCTCTATCTCTAACGCTCATCAGTGTATAGCCGGCTTCTTCGGTTGTAAACTTCCAGAGGGATTCCATATTCAGCGTCAAAAAGCCACGGTAAGATCTATTCAAGGCCAGTGCTGATGGATATCTTGAGCTAATCCAAGCTGCCGAATGAAACCACCGGAACATGATTCTGTCAAGCGAATGAACCCCCAGCTGTGGACCTTAGGCTCTAGCTTGGTATGGATCAAGGTCAAAACTCATCGAGTATTCACACTACATAGTTTCTTGCAACAGCAAATGCTATTTCTTCCCCCGAGACGAGCTGCTTTCTGGGAGCGACGGTGATTCCGTCACCGACCGTATATATGGAGGCGGCATTTGATGTATTGGAAATGGAAGGCATCTACAAAGTGAAAGGATGGTGTGAAAATTGGTAAATTAAACCCTCGAATATAAATTTCGTCTGCAAAAGGTTTCCATCGGTGCCAGTACCCGAAGTTATATACTCTTACATCGATCAATCATTCGAGCGTACATTCGCGCCTGAACATTGTCAGTAAGATGGCAGAGCACCGCGTTTCTCTTGCTGCAAAGACATTGCCAAGCTACGAGTCTGCCGAGGGATTCGGGAGTCCTTGAGTACTGGCTCATGTCCTTCTTTCGACCCCACTTGGCTACCAATGACTCTCGGGCCCTTGTCAGCTCCTGAAATAAGAAAAGCCTTGTCGGGTTTCTCGAACCAACCAGTTCCACGCTTTGAGAATGCTCTTCTGTTCCATGATTGTGCTCTTGGTCCAACCAACATCCTCGTTTTCAACAGCGGGGACAGTGTAGCTGCTTTTATCGACTGGCGGCTTATTCCCCTATTTTTTCGGTGGCGACGAAGCTGGCAACACATTGGGCCTGTAGTTTAGTGAACCCACTCTTAACCCCAGAGAACTGGACGAATCGAGCTCGTTATTTTCAAGCACTCTTGTGGCGAAGGGATTTAGCTGCCAGGATAAAGTATGGAGGAAGTAAAGAAAGGTAGTGGTAGGACCAGCATGATAGATTTGAAAGCTCCAGGAACTAGTAACTGGCCAGCGAAAGTGATGGAAGCTCTATTGTACTATGGTTGGAGGGATGGAATCAAGTACTCCATATTTGCCCCGCAAAAGTGACAAGTCAGTTAGCAGCGAATAGCACAGCCTATTTTACTCGCCCGGCAGTACATGACGCCGACGTGCTTAGACTCACATCTGCACTTGATAAGTTGTCTTGGTAGCCTAACTGCGTAAGCTGGGGGTTACTGTTTCTAGCCCTAGCAGCGTGACAGATAATTGGAAGAGTGATATAAATATTTGGTAGATGAAATTTTCCACACCTCATCCCCCAAAAAGTTTCACCCTACACAACTAAGCCTTGGAACATCCCAAGATGTGCAGAATGAGGCCCTGGGAGGCAACACCATGCTTCTGATACTTGTACGAGAAGGTGTCCATCACACTATTGTCTCCTTCCAGCCACAAACTTATGCACTTGCAAAGAAAAACAACGACAAACTAAACGGAAGATCTTTACTTCTTGGTAGCAGCCTAGGCAGTGTTTTGGTGGCCTTTCTAGTTTGTAGTTGAAAGGATTATTACTGTAGTGTCAATTTGGATTCAGGTGATTGCTACCCCTAGCCTTTTTGGAAGATTTTTTGCTGTAGCAATTTTGTGGAAGTGGGTGCAAGGAATTGGAACAATCCAGCAAAACCATGAAAACAGAACATGGAATATCTTTGTGGATGCAGGCACAACGTAAATTGTAAAGCATATAGATCCATTCCTAGGAACCTGAGAAACCTGAGACACCTGCTCACTTTAGAATTGAATAGCTGTTCGGATGTCCCCGTATGAACACGAAAGAAGCCCTCGACATTCTACAGAGAAGAATCTCGAACATTCGACTCGGAAACTTTTTATTCTGCAGATAAAAGTCAACAGAATTGACTCTTTGTAGCTGTAGTGGCAACACCTGATGGTTAACCGGCAGCGTATTTTTGAAAACGATCTAGAGCTCTCCAGACCAGGATTCATGAATACCATGTTCTACCAGACTCAAAATTCCATGCATCCCCAGAGAACTTGAACAAATTGATTGCCAAGAATGATTCTCGAAGCGTCGCCCGTGTTTCCATGGATTCGGAGACCCCAGATCAAGAATTCCCATCTCGCTTCGATCTCGCATCTTAGAGCCGAGGTGGAGGCTTTCCATGACGACGATCAGCTATTCAGGGTCTTTTCGGGATGTCTCAGGGTTCAGAAGGGTCCAAAGGGTCCAAAGGGTCCAAAGCTCTCCAAAACAGGCCATCTATTCGATAGTCCACTCGTACGTTTTCTAACCGTCTTTATCCCATACAAAAAAAGGCGAGACGAGGACCCTGCCCTGCATGAGAACCCTTGCAATGGCGTTTCTCCGTCCGCCGCCCATCGAGATTTTGTACTAAGATCGTCACTTTGAACTACCTGTTTAGGTAATGGAGTCGGGGTCCTCCACCCAGCGATAAACATCAACCCACAAGGGCTGCACGGGGCAGGCATATTCTCAAAATGCCCTCTTTTTTTCCACGTCGCCGTCTCAAAATGGACACAGACAGCATGGGGGTCGCCGTATTCTGAGGAGCTGGCACCAATTGCTTCCCCGATTTTCTTCCTCCCCATGGTATCTTGCAGGCATTCGCGTCCAGCCGCCTTCATTGAAAGGTTAGCATCTTAATCGTCTAGACTCTCGAAGAAGATGATAAGGCTTGCGCTCACGGTGCAGGCGTGTGATGTCATTGTAGCCTCTCTTTGCTTCCGGACCCCTCTCAGTTTCCGATTGGAAAATTCCGGTTACCCCGTATCTGGTTGGTTCAGAAAAGCATCAAAACACGTCCACTATATATCTAGTGTCTGGACCCTTATTTTTGGCAAAGTGGCAAGGCAAACTTCCAGAGCAATTCACTTCCCAATTACCTCACCAATGCTCTCCAATCTTAATCAGATTTCTCCATTCGAGTTCGATCCTCTCTGGATTGACGATGTTCAGGTATGTCCCTGTAACCCTATACTCACTGCCAAATGCTAACCATTTACAGGCTTATAAAGATGTCCTAGCTAGCCCCATAAGCCCTTTGCCATATGATATAAGCAACACCAACGACATGTACACAGATTGGATGACGGCAGCATCACCAACTTCGTGGGCTGGCGGCTTGTACACAAACGAGCAGGTTTCCTCAAGTTCCAGCACCGAGATCAGCCCTTTCGAAGAAAACTTTATAACGGCGGCATCTCTTGAAGAAGGCATCGAATCCATGGACTTCGGGCCCAGGACAAAACTCAACACGCAAGAGAGCACAAATGTCAATGGATTTAGTTTAAAATGGCCTCCCCGAAAGCAAATCGCGACTGCAGACAACGAGGTGTGGGCCGACAGTCCATCGACCAAACACCCTCGATCAGAAGAGAACTATCCCGAAATGAACTTTGATCTTGACATCATCTCGTATACCGCAAATGTGGAAACGAATCAAGAACCACAAGAGACAGCAGCTGCCCCAATTCAAACCCCAGAGGTACCTTCCGCGTCATCATCGAAAGCACCGCGAGCAAAACGAGCCAAAAAGGAACCTGGCGCTCCAACGAGAGCATACTCCACACGCACAAAATCAACAAACTACGAATCGAGACCAAAGCTTCGAACTGGGTCATCTGCAAGCCCGGCAGAGTCTCGAACCAACCACAACATGATCGAGAAGCAATACCGAAACCGATTGAACTTGCAGTTTGAATCCCTACTCGAGACTCTGCCAAAGGGGTTACAGGATGAAAAGAGAGTTGGAAAAGCAGAGGTGCTGGTTCATGCGAATCAATATATACAAAAGCTGGAGAAGGATCTGAGACTACTCGAAGAGAAGAACCTTGGACTTGAGGGGTGTGTCAAGGACATGGAGAAGAGATGGATAGGAAGATCTCAGGGAAATAATGATGACTGATGACTGAACAGCCGGGGCGGTTGATTTTGATGAAGGTTAATGAATGGCTCTGAGTCTAGCGTTAATTTTGGTGTTATTGAGCGAGAAGGCGTTTGGGATGGAGCGGAAGTTAGTTATTCTTCCACAAAAATATGACATCTAATGAATTACCCAACCAGAAGGGAAAATGGGTTGAGAATTTCAAAGTGGCAGGTGACTTCACAGTACTGAGGTGTGTGTCCTTAGAAATGCCGAGGAAAAGCCACCACGTGACTTACATACAAAAAACTCACAGACTATTCTACCTTTCCTCCTACTTCGGATGCCCGGCGAGACTCGATTTTTCGACAGCGAGATGTGTCCGAATTGTCACCTTTCCTGCAAGCGAACCATCATCGGGGAGATTTCGACATTATTATCTTGGTTCGCGGTTACCTTCGAAGTAGTAGCTCATTCGAAGTGACAAGTCACTTGAAAAATATCCACCATTGATGCAAGTTCAAAGTAAAGAACAGTCGAGCTCGTCTTGTTCGATTATTATGGTGCCAGCGATGACGGTGCCCTCATCCACTTGATGCACGCCTTCGGGTTGAGTTCCCGGGTGGATTCAACGAAACTCTCACATATACTGCCGGGAAGCGGGCAAGTGTTGGGAATTTGGCATTGATCATTTATGATATGCTGTAAATATCCTCACCGACATCATACTGCCTTCTCCGAAGAGGCAATGAGAGACGATGGAGAGAATGTACTTCACGAAACCCTTTCTAGCAGGCTCCCACTTCAGCGAGAACTATGTCTACCCACACAAGCATGAAATTCTTCTTTCGTTTTGATCGAGTCTGATTTGAGTTTTGTATATTTGGCTTGGTTGTCGCCTCGCGGGATTAGAAGTTCATCCTAAGGACCAACACACGTATGGTTAATACCATGGTGTGCCTACAAAGCACCAAAATATTTGCGATAGGCTAGCTGTTTGTTCTTCCGATTCCTTACCTGGGGCCCCATCGCAGTAAAAAATATAAGTGTGAAGCGCCAAAGATCCAGCATTTTTCCCTTGCCTCTTAAGTCTCCCTGAATGCTTCGAGTTTTCGTAGGTTCAACTATCTTAAAGTCTTTAAGACATTGGACCGTTCAATTTCTTGCCCCAAATATTCGGAAGGATTTATTACATCCTCAGAATTCTTGGAAGTTGTGTATGGAGCAATTGTCCAAGCGAGTTCTTTTTGAATAGTTTCCTAATAGTAGGTAGAAATCTTCGTTGCATGATTGGACACTTTCATTATTTATGTATTTTATGCAAATCCAACTATAGAAATACGTGTACGATAATTTCTTGGGGGCTGAAAACTCGCACAATTTCCTCTCGTCTTGGCGGGCCAATTACCATCGCATTCTCGTACTTCTGGAATCACGTTAAAATTCTGTCACGTCTCCTCTCTCCAAAAAAAACATCTTATGTGCTAAGAACTGGTGAGCGAAGCTCGAGTCCTTTATCACAAGCTGCAGCCGCGTGCGTTGTTTTACGAGATCTCCATACAAGCGGCACGCGCCGTAGAACGAAGGGGGCTCAACTGTTAGAAATCTGGCACTCCTCTAGTAAGGCTGACAACACCGCCACGCCACCTTTCAAAAGATAGTGAAGTGCTGTGTTCCCAGATCTTTACTTGTCTTTTCTTTCCATTCAACATTATTTTTGTCATGAGCAAATTTTAATGCGATTTGCCTGTTTTCCTTACTCCGTCTTAGATTTACATTCCTTCGTCTCTCTCCCTTCCAATCATTACATTTTATCTTAACCTCCAGAACCCGTCACTGTCCCTTCCGCCTCACACCACATAAAATGTTACCCCGCCAATACATAACAGTTATCCTCCTTATCCTTCCTCTGTATTATTTCACGACCCGGGTGAATCATTTCTATCGTTTATTCCATGAGCATTCCGGTATCGCTATCACACAAGAGGAGATAGTGCTTGCTCACAAGTTTTCCAATTCTTCAAAGGTTGAGGTTGGGAGGGATCATTATCGTAAACAGGTGGTTCCGAAAATTATCCATCAGGTGTGGCATAACTGGAATGGAGGTGAGGATCGGTATTTGGATAATCGAACTTTACCGAAGGATTGGGATATTTTGAGAGCGACTTGCAAGGTCAAAAATCCGGAGTGGGAGTTTAAGGTATGATCCACTTTCATATTTTGATGGGCAAAGGGGAAGCAAATTTCCCTTGACTGAAGCTGACATTTTGTGATAGCTATGGACTGAGAAAACGTCGAGGGATTTCATTGCCTTAAACTACTCATGGTTTCTCAAAACCTACGACGGATACAAATATCCCGTCCAAAGAGCGGATACAGTACGCTACTTTCTGATTCGACATTATGGGGGAATCTATCTTGATCTGGACAATGTAAGCTCGTCCCGATCCCCACCACAATTCCCTGACCCGACACATAATATAAACCCGAAATCATCCCCTCTAAGAACACCTACTAACCCACCCCAAGGGTTGCAAATCCTCTCTAACCCCTCTTCTCTACTACCCCGCCTTCCTAACCGACGGCGGCACTCGCTCCCTCTACAACAACATACTCGGGGGCACCCCAAACCACCCTTTCTATACCCTCCTAGCCAACTCCCTGGTATCCTACGATTACAACTATCTCTTTCCCTACCTAACAGTTGCCTATGCATCCGGACAATGGTTTGAAACCGCCATCTGGGAGGACTATCATACTCTCGTTGCTCTTGCTGAAAAACAAGAATTCATTGGTGAAAATTTGGATCAAGAGATTAAAGGTGAGAATGGAAATGCGACAAGGGGAGATATGAGGCTACATCGTGTTATGATGGAGGAGGGCAAGGAGGAGGATTGGGTTTTCTTTACCAAGGGACGGGGTGGGAGTTGGGTTAATTGGGATAATAGGATTTTTGGGTGGGTGGAGGACCATGTTCTTTTTGTGCCTGTTATTTTGTTTGGAGGAGTTTTGGGGGTGTGTGTTGGAGTCGCAAAGTTCTTGCTGTGTTTTAGGACGAGGACGAAGAGGAGTTATCAGAAGGTTAGGGGAAAGGAGGATGATGAGGTCTGAGTAAGAGAATTTGCTGTTGTACAATTTTTAGAAGAAATATACTTTAGACTATTGGCTCAAGGGATCGCTATCACTAATGTTGAGTGTGTGTTTTTCCATTGAAAAGGGTGAAAAGTGATAAATGCCGGCGGAATGACGACTTCGCGCCTCGCGAGGCCGTCTTCGAGACTCAACTCTACACTCACTGAGCGGAGTTTTTTTGTGTAACTTCAAGAGCACCCGGTAAACCAAAGAAACATCGAGTGAGCCCAGGGAGTTTGGGGGCCAAAAATTACACACGGATAAACTGCACCATTGTGAATAAGCCAAACACGAAAGAGTAAACCAACAGACATCAAGTAAACTAACAGACACTGAGTAATCCAACCACATTCGGGGGCCAAAACAAAGTTGCCAGTAAGCTAGCAACTGTTGGGTAAGCAGAAAAAAATTATCGATTAAGCCAGTAAACATCAAGTAAGCCAACAAACACCGAATAGGCCAACCAGGTTTGGAGGCCAAAAGAAAAGCTGCGGATAAGCTAGACATGTGGGAGTGAGCTGGCAATCGAGAAGTAAGCTAGCAGTCGAAGAGTAAGCTAAAAATATGCGAGTAAGCCAACAAACATTGAAGTTGCAAGTAAGCCAGTAAATATCGAGATAAGCTAGCAACCATAAAATTACCTAGGTAAGAAAAACAACCATCGAGTCAACCAAGCCCTAATTTGGACCAAAAAGGTGACGAGTAAGCCAACAGTATCTCAGTAAGCCAACCTCACCCCCAAGTTCCCTTACAGCTATTATCCCGCCCCTTCTCGTCGGTGGTGGAGCAGTTATCACACTAGACAAAAGATAACGGAGTAACCACCATGGTAAAGTTCGAGCTATTTGTAGGTAACCTACCAACAGCCCGAAGAAACCCTTTCTCTATTGGTAGGTAGCCTACCAATTGCACTGCAAAAACTCGCTCCAGCTATTCGCAGATCAACCACCGATTGTCCAAAAAAACAAAAAAAAGCTTCAGAGATTTGTAGGCTACCTACAAATTGCTCCAGGGAAAATGAAAAGCCGCAAATGGTCCCGCATGGATACTCGCCCTGCTATTGGAATTTTCTGATTCAGTAGATGTTATGGATAATGTGTGCTTGTGTACAGGGGAATGGCTTGAATGCTACGGGACAAAATCCTATTCACTTTAGTTGCAAACCAAGACCAGACTCATGTTCGTCGAAAGTGTAGCTAAAGTGTTTAAATAACCTACCTCAATTGAACAAATTTCAAATCTCAAATGAAGAACCGATAAAACTCTAGTAACACCAAAAACCAAAACGTCCAAGTTGCCATACTAGTATCATTCATATCCTCATATCTCATCAAAAACTAGAAATCAAATAAGAGAAAAAGACATCTCATCATCATCAAAACCAGGTATCACGTATCAAAATCCCTCCCTCTCCAAACCAAACGAAAACTCAACCCCAAGAACTAAGAAGAACCCCCAACAACCCTCCCATAAACACTAGGAAACAACCCCCGTTTCCCCATATAAGCCCCATGCCACCACTCCCCATTAACATCCTCACACTCCCGAATTTCCGCCCCCTTCGGAAACGCCAACTCATCATCCGCCCCCTCCTCAGGATACCAACTCCACCGAGCCACACACCTCATCCCCGTGCCTCCCTCTGGCGGAAATGCCACATCCCCTTCAAAACCAGGAACAGTAGGCGGGATGGTATTCATGACATTGTTAGTAACAAGCTTCCTCTGCTGCTCGGTTTCGCCCCAAGACCATCTCTGCAAATCGGGAAAATCCGTAGAAGGAAAGGCTTCAGTCCGGAGAAGCCACCCTCCTATGAGGTCGGATGTGATGACCCGTCGTTGACCGCCGTGATTAGATTCAAATCCGATAATTATCATACGGTGGCCCTCAAGACAACGGCGCCACCCTTTGAGCCCGTTCTCGACACTGATACGACGATTGGTAACGAGTCTCGTGTAGCAATTCGTGCAGATATCATAGTCGCCCGGTTGGCGATTAGGTACTTTACTACTAGTGCAAGAAAGACAGTGGAATCTCGTCGTGGTCGGGGCGATGGGGGAACGACATATATCGCAAGCCGTAGAGAAAGTCAAGGGTTTGAAGCGTCCAATATCCATGACATCAGGACCTGTAAGTATCGTAGCAGATGCTGGCATCAGTTGGCTTTGGATTGGTGACATGGGAGGTACATCAGAGGTTTCGGGTGGTTTGAATGTTAATGGGAGGAGAGAATGCGTACAGCATTTTCCCTGGTTTACACAATTATTGCAGAATCCCCAATCTCCTTCGTTGCAGAAATCGCAGCGCCAATAGCATTGATTTGTCCAGGCGAGACAATTTGCGCAAAACACACCACTTTGAAATCTTTTTAGGGGGTCTTCATTGGTGAGCGTTTTTCGTCCCTCAGCACCTCCAGGAGTCGATCTTGGTGGGATATATCGACTTGCTATGAGCATATGCGGCTTTTCTGCATTTGATGGTAGATCGCCAGATCGTATTAAAGCCTCCCAGTTGGTCCACGCAGAGTAACCAAATCCGAACCAGTGCAGACATCCTTTGAAATTGGCTGTTCGAAAGCATCGAAGACAGACGTTGTAATTACCACCGTGGCATATGCCACAATTGTAATGTAAATCATATTCAATATGGGGTCTAGAGCAGCGAGTACAGGCTACAGAAGGCTCTGGATATAAGGGTGCTCTGCTTCTATGACCTTGCGAAGCCGATGAAGAGGATGTTGGCCTCGAACCACTCGATAGTGCAAAGGCTCTATCGGAGAGTGAAGTACGTGGCGAATGTTTAGGAGAGTGGCTAGGAGAATGTCCCGGAGAAAGTGGTGCTGGCATTAAATTCTGTTCAACTGGCGAAGATACTACAGCAAGTGAAGAAGAGGGAACTGGTATTTCCGCGGGAGGTGCTCTTCGAGTTGGCGAAGTTGGGGCAGGCGCTTGTGATGAAGAATCTTCCATACGGGAAGTTGTTCCCAACTGAGGGCTAGAATTTGAAGCTTGCTTTGGTTCTTGAGAAGAGGTGGAAACTTCGGTAGGCCTTTGGCTCGCAGGGTCTGTCGTACTTCTCGAATTTGTAGTGACATGGGGTCGTTGAGTGCTCATATCCACTGACCGAGGCCTGCTACCCAAATCGGTAGATGATCGTGCAGTTGGTCTTGCTAGGGGATCCGCTACAGGAGTAGGTGCGGTAGAACTTCGACTACTACTCGCCCGCCTTCTATGATGTCCCTCATCTTGACTCTGAACTCCCAATTGCGCGGCATGAGCTTGACTCATGGATGGAGGTGGTCTGCTTGGTTCGTCGCCCTGGCCTGCTGCACTGGTGTTTCTGGAATGTGCCCTCCTCCTTGAACTTCTATCGTCTCCAGATGCCTCCCTTGACCCAGGCTCCGAAGTTCGAGCTTGTCTTCTTTGATCAGCGGACCTCCTCCTCTCCCTCTCTTGTCTAGCTTTCTCGGCCTGTCTTCTTCGAAATGCTTCAGCTATTCTCTCACTAATCTGGTCTTCTTGACTGACATCGATATTCTCTAAATCAATTCCATCCAGAAGTCCCTCCTCCCTAATTTGACGTAGAATTTCCTCCTCCATATCCTGAGAATCGACGTCCGAAGAACTGATCAATGATCGCAGGGAAGATTGATGCTCAATCTGACGGGCAGCGGTTCGATTTGTTTCTTCATGCCTCCTACTCGATCCAGTATCGCTCCTCCTCCGTCTCCTCTCCGACCCATTATCCGAATCCGTTCGCAGAGTAGCACCATCTCTCGCCCTCCTCCTCGCAGAGTCCGCCTCTCTCCGCCTCCTCCTTTCCCTATCATCCCCACTCCGGCTATCCCTGCTTTGTTCTCTGCTTGAACTCTGCTGTGAAGGTCGCAACCTAGAATCCTCTCTCCTCCTTCTCTCACTCCTCTCTCCAGTGCCTTCCCCCGCAACCCCCACCTCCCTCAGGCTAAGATTCCTAACCTCATCCACCAATCTTCGGTCCTCGTCTTCTGCTCTCCTCTCTCTTAAACTCTTCTCCCTCGTCTCAACCTTGCCCATAACCTCATCTCCCACCTTGTATTTCTTTGCCAATTCCTCTTTCTCCTCTTGTGTTCTACCTTTGCTCGGGTTCGCCGCCAAGAACATCTCTAGGAGCGTGGTAACTCTCGAATCGTGCCGCGTATTTCGCACGGGATCGCGACATGATGGACATGTATAAGGCGTCGTGCCAGGCGCGAGAGGAGTTGGGGCATTGCGGCTATTCGAAAGTTGCCATCGGAACCATTCTTTGAGGCATGCTCCGCAGAAGGTGTGCAGGCAGTCGAGGAGAGTGAGAGGTTGATAGAGGACTTCGGTACATATCTAGGTCGTCAAAAATACGATTAGTACTTGGCTTCCTCATTATGACAATTGGGGTTGGGAGAAGTTCCGGCGCAACAATGAAGTTGTCGTGCTTCCCTGCCCCGCAACCTTGTTTCGCCCGAGCACATAAAAGCCATCTACATTATTGGGGAAACTTACAGAACAAGTCAACTCCTTTTCCAAATCCACCAGACCACGATTCTCCATCTCAGACTCCATGATTCGTATCTCCTCAGCTCTTGTCGAGTTTGAGGATTGTGTGGTACTCGTACATGGAGCAGTGGATATCTGGTGGCGTTTTGTCCGCTTTTGTGCAGTGCCCGTGTTGGCTGTAGCCGTAGCATGCAGGGCTGACTAGTTGAGTATGGTGGCAACACATACGGAGCGAAATGTTCTAGAAATACGAGATTGGAATTACTAACGCCCGTTAGAAATGTGAATGGTGGATTTGCTGCTGCGTGGATACGTGGAGATACGTGAAGTGGTTATTTTTGGGGTAGTCGACTGTGGCTTGACTGCTCCCTTCCAAGTTTTATTCTATACCAAGCTAAAGCGGTCAACACAATTGAGTTTCCATAGCTATGTATGATGCTGGTAATGCAGGTTTTTTAAAACATTCTGTGATTGGCTGAATCATATATTAAAGACCGTTACTCTACACCGCTTCCAGAGATTCGGATTCAGCCCCATTCTGGTCAGCACCAAAACCCGGCAAAATCTCCCATCAAGACCCTTGGAGAGAAGAAATACTTGGTCAAGTAAAAACTATGGTTCCCATGGACTGATAGGTAAGAAAGTAGAAAATAGAATTGCGGTAGCTAATCACTACTCCCTCTTTCCTCGCTTTTCTTGCAGCTCTGAACGTCTGAAAGAAAGCGAGGGAACAAAGAATAGCAGAACAAAAAGTCTACAAAGCCATTGTCTTTTTCTCCCTCCCCAAACCTAGCATTCACTTATATAACTCCCCAAAAAAAGAAAAGAAGGGATTTTAAAAAGGGCAAAAAAGAAATTTAATTCTGCCTCCTGCCTGAATCGAACAAGCGATCTTGTCATGAGCTTAATATTAAGATTGAATAATCGTTAACGAATACAAGTGACACGCGGTACCACTGCGCCAAGGAGGCTGTAAGATCTTAATTTGTTGGGGTTGGTTCTCTTATTTTGATAAAAGAAACAATTTTGTGGGAGTTGTGTGGGGAATTTTCTGCATTAGGTGGGTCTAGTGGGCTGTTGTACCCTTTGCTTTGGTTTGGTTGCCGATTTTTAGCCTGGGTCTGGTTAGAGTGAGAAATGGACAATTTAGGAATTTATGAAACTTCAGATTCAAACTTAGAACTTTGACCAGTAAACAGGAAAATACTTAGTTGTTAATTATTGTTGGGAGACTCAAAGGTAATTTAGTACATATAGGGGCTTTCCACAGATGTGTTTTACCTTGCCAGTAAGAGTCCAAGGCTCCCACTTATTTTTGGATTCTGTTAAGACTTTGTGTTTTCTCACTCAACGGAAGAACTATCCAATGCGTTTTTATCTGGCGGTGTGGAAATTTCAAGTAGACTTCTACAGAATGACCATGTTTGTGGATAACTTCACAGGCACTAAAACAGAAGTTCCATGCCTCCCAACACCCCAAGGGAAAAGCAGTGAAAGAAATGATCTTCTCTCATGTCCAAAAAATATTACTTTCTCCCGCGTAATTCGAGACGTTGAAAGAAAGGATGACTGGGCAGGTGGAGAACAGCAGGTGGGTTGTCCTATTTAGAGTCAAATGATCAAACCAGACAAACCAAAAAGCAAATTTGGTTCTCAGTATAAGAATCCATCATGCCAAATAGAATATTTGGTGACCACAGCGTTGATATCCTGTTCAACGACACATGGAAGCTTTGGTAACTTCACATCTTTCATGATATCATGGCACGCTATACCAAGTGACCATCTTCACAAGTAATGATAACACAACTGAAAAATTTCGCAGATTCACTTCCAGTACTAGGAGACAACCTACGTGAATTTTCTACTGTTGAAAACCCACTCACTTTTGATGCCAAGCATTCCCAATTTTCGTATACAATAAGGTAGTTACGAGGAAAGAGGAATGCAAAGAAGTCAACTCCTTCAGCCATTCAACATCACGCATGTAGGAGGGTATGGTGCTGGAAGCATCCGGAGAAGAGAGTGGCTCGGTAGATGAGGACGACATTGGTTAGTTTGAAAAATCAACATTCTGTGTAATAACTCAAGTTTATATCGTTGGTACAAAGTGGCAGGTATAGAAATAGGAAAGAGAAGTAGAAAACATACCACGCCAAGCAGGAAAGTACAACCTGTCAGGAATCTTTTCTCGGGAAAGATAGGACTAGGATGCGATCCACCAGCTAACTTCAGAGCGGAGTATGCTATCTGAAAGAAGTTCGTATTCGCATCAAGATTGATTACAGATCGATTCATCGAGTAGAAATACTTACAACTGCCGATGTAACAACTCTCCTGTCGCCATTCATACCTGAATGATTCAAACCCCCTAAAGACTGTAACAGTTGACATGGTCCAGAGAAGAGGATTGTTGGGGGCTAAATACCGAGCTTTGTGCAGCGATTATCAATGAAGTGTTTGCGAATGTTAGACTCACGAACTCAGTCCAATATTGACTACAGGAGTCTAGGCAAATATGTTTTCTGACACTGAAAAGATGGTTAGGATAAGAGGCAATTGACAATTGTAAAGATAAGCCCCAATTCTAGCAATCTTCTTGCTCCCAATTCTAACCATCTTTGTTTGGATAATGACGGATATTTGGTTAGGCGGCAGTAGGTTAATCGACAGTAAACCTCCGCAACATATTCTGAAACCCTTCCCTACCTCAAATCTCAAGGAAAATAAACACTCTACTTGAAAAACTATGTCAGGGATAATGGATCTTACGGCAGTTGTGGTGACCTCCTTGAGTTTATTCGCCTCCAAAGAATAGATCGGTTGGGCCGTATTTTCCATTTTTTCAATGATGGAAATATCTTGGAAATGAATAAGAGACTAACTTTAAGCTCAACATTCGTGATATTTTCAAACTCCATACTTCTCTTAAGAGGTACTGAGGCATTGATATGGATTTGAAGCACTCTAAACTCTGTTTGAGTTGTATTCTAGAAATTTTAGATGTGCTAGGACAAGAGTTAAAGGGGGAGGTAAACTAGAACCTAAAGAATAGACTTCCAACTTGAGCTCCTAGGAACTAAAACTAGATTTCATTCCTCAGGTATCTCGATCTACTACATACAAAAGTTCCGAAGTATCACTTAACAAAAGAGCGCGAACACTCACCCAAATGGACTCGAAACTATTTGGGTAAAAAGACAACCTAAGTATAGCAGAAAATACGAAAATTCAATTAAAGGTATATTAACAGAGAAATAAATGCACGACTCTACACCTTTCACTTTCGGGTTTCCACTAAAATTTGGCCTGACCTGAGTCGCTTCAATCCCGAGACCAAATCCACGAGCAAGAGGGAGCCCAAAACAGCCCACAGTGTAGCTTAAATTCAGACAAGTTCTGAACCAACCGTCGCAACGCAAACTTTTCACAGAACACTTGTCAAGTAAATTAATCTCATTAGGTTTACATCAAACAAATCACAACTAAAGCTCTTACTATCCTCAACATATAGTGTTCCACAAAGTTTATCTGTCATTCTCGAGAAAAAATGCAGTATTACGAATTCTCGTTCGATCGATTTCCACAGCAGCAAAAAAATCGGCAGTAAATGAATTTTCTCAAGATTATTTGACCTCAATACTCTGCAGTATCAAAATACATACACATTTTCTAGGTAAAATGGACTTACACCTAGACAAATAGAGTTTTGCTCCTATCCGTAAAAGAGTTATAAAACCTAGAACGTAAGGTAACCGCTTTCTATCATCGACAAATCACTTAGTAGAGATGTGAGTAGACACAAAGCCCCAAAGTATTTCAGGAACAACACCAACAACCACTAGTCTGCAAATATCCTTCCTGTGCATGACCCGTGTAACTTGTAGTCGGCTTCCCGGTAAAATTCAAAATCTAATAAACCAAAACTCGCTACTTTCAAAAGGAAAAATTTAGCCATGGCCGCGCGCTGCAGTAAAAACAGTTTGTAAACCACAGAAAGTAGTATTTTATCAAAACAAGACAATCACTCATAATCAATGTCTAGTTTTAGAATCATTAACCTATTTACTTACCGAGTATTTCGATTTCTGCATTTCTTTACGCAGAAAAGGATCTAACCACTCACTGGGCCAAGCTACGTTCGGCGACAGGAAGAGCAAAGTTAAGGCTGACGGTATGATTATCTTAGGTACAATGTCTCCAATTGAGAGGCTGCCTGGTACCGGCTGCCCGTTGCATTCCAACTACAAGGCAAGGGGTAGAATGGATTTTAGAGCTGCCCAGTTCTGGGGTGGTTATTACAACACCATTTAACCAGTTGGAAGATACGTACCGTACATGGCCCTGTATGCCGGGATCAAGTAAAGTGGATTCGGAAGGTGACGAGAAACTCTTATTTCCACTTTTTTCATATTGTTATTATTTCGCTTTACCTTTAATTTGCCTTTATAAAATCCGAATCGTAGTGCATCAAGTGTTGTTTCTTGGTTATGGGAGGAGTGCGTGGGTGTTCGGTAAGGTTGTCGAAGAACTGGTACAGTATACCGTTTCCACTCATACAAGTCCAAGTTTTAGAACCATTTAGGCACTTCAGACAGTAGTGTTTCTGTAGCATGGGGGCCCACAACAACTCAGCTGCTAACCACTCACGACGGGACTAACGACCAACAACCAACATAAGCACAACCAAAACTTATGTAGATAGAGGGCATGAATTTTAATATTTCTTTTTCCACCTCCCTCTTCTCCTTTATTCTTCTTTCCTCTTTTGCCTTTGCGAAAAATACAATCAGTACAATATGACTAAACCAATTAAAGTTTGGTTGACACGTAAGTATTCGTCAATCCTACATAAACTCCATACAACCCAAACTCAAGCTGATAATTTCAAATAGCTGCAGGTCCAAATTCCTGGAAGGTAAATCTTCCGTTCTTAACGCTGCAGACTTCTTCTGACACCTAGTTTCAGGTCGTGATTATCCTAGAAGAACTATTAGTGCCATACGACATTGTATCCTTCAAGTTCGACGATGTCAAGAAGAAGCCCTTCACCAATCTGAATCCAAATGGCCGCGTCCCAGGTAAGAACTTTCAATTTCTTAATTAGATTTTACCCGCTCTTTGAGATTTAATCCTAACCCGCCTCAGCTATTGAGGATCCCAACACGGACCTTGTATTATGGGAGTCCGGCGCTATCGTACAATACTTGATTGAGCATTATGACACGGAGAAGAAATTAACCTACGATACCTTGGTCAAAAAACATAAACTCAACCAATGGCTCATGTTTCAGATGAGTGGTCAAGGACCGTATTTTGGGCAATTGGGCTGGTAAGATACACCTGCCCCAATGGAGGAGTTTCATCCCCTAACGAGAATTCATATAAATAGGTTCAACGTTCTACACGCCGAGAAGTTACCCTCTGCAATCGCAAGGTACAAAAAGGAAGTCAAACGCTTCCTAGAAGTCTTGGATGGTTGTTTGGAAGGAAGACAATGGTTGGTGGGAGATAAATGCACCTTTGCCGACTTGTCATTTGTTACTTGGAATGATCGAGTGGATGCACTATTTACGGTACCCGCTGAGAAGAAGTTTGATGGCCTTCCTAATGTAAAGGCATGGCATGAACGGATGACATCAAGACCTTCTTGGAAGATTGCCATGGAAAGAAGAGCGGTTTGTATGGATGAGCAGGGGTTGATGTGGAATGGGATGCCGAAGGGGATTAATACCCACGAGGAGTATGTTGAGAAGATGAAGAGAGATGAACAGGCTAGAATTGAGGCTGAGGGGAAGTATTTGACAAATCTTCAATGAGCCTGAAAGACATTTGAGGAAAGTGAAATTTATAGTTAAGCGAAGGAACTCTGAATTGGAGTAGGCCATTTATCTAACTGGTTCTTGGTAAAGACTTTTAACAGAATGGAATATCAACAATGGAATATCAACAATAGCTGTATTTGACATCTCCATCTCATTCAGAACATAGTTCTTGTACCTAATAATTTCCGGACCGGCGTTTGCGCCACGTGTATCGGGGAAATAACCCCTTTCGAACTAATAAACAAATACAATAAAGAGAAAAGGATGGAACATCCATTAAATTTTCGCACCTACCCCACCTGTGATATATATTCATATTGCCGAATTGTACATGAAAACCTCGAATGCTGTGTACAAAGTTTCCAAGATTGAGGATATACTAAAAGTTCCCAGCTTCGTACTATAAACCTTCTCTCGCATAAACAACACCCACCCTTGCCGTAAATTCGAATACAATAAGTCATAAAGATCACACCATGGACGCCCAGGTCCCACACCAACCCTGTTGCACCCCACCGTCGAAAATTTACAATATCTCCTCTGAGCTCTTCCTCTCACCGTTTTCCGATTCCGAAACTATCTTTCTAATTCTCGCAACCCTCCGATCCTGGCTCTCGGACGACATAAAGTTCAACTCCCAAGACAAAGGCAGCATCTGTTTTTCTCGTTGTCCAGGAACCGGTCTGGCATCCTTTTCTAGCCACTCATATCCAGCTCTGAGAACTACATACACACTAATATCGAAGGAACCCCAGCCCCCGCCATTGATCTCAAATGGTGGTGAAGTGAGGACAGTGGTCGGGCGATTGAAACTGCAATGCTTGGCTTCGTCAGCTTGATAACTTAGAGATTCATGGCGAGAAATATACATACCTTATACACATGAATCCTCTCAATAATCCCCGTAAAAGAAGGTCTCACAAAGAAAACCCACTTATGTAAAGAAGGAGGTTGGAACCAATACCTATTCCCCACAAAAATCTCAACCATTCCCTCCTCACCACCTACAGCAGGCATCGCATCCTCAATAACGGGCGTACAGCAACTTCCTCTGAAAGGTGATTCCGGCCATGGAAAGTATTTCATGAAACCCCCGATCATTTCCAATTCACTTTCTACTTGCTCCGCAGTCCGTCTTTCACTCGGCTCCAACCTCATCATACACCTCACAGCCCCAAAAAGATAATCATCCGCCGGACCTCTAGATTTAATCCTCCCATGATTAAACCAATCAAATATTCTTGCCAAATTCGCTTGGAAACTCCCATCTTTGTCCGGTCTCAAAAGCAATCTCAACTCCTCTAAAGAATACCCGACACACAACCCGATAACCTCCAAAAATATACATCCCAAGGAAAAGATATCCGCCGCCCTCCCATTACTTTCATACGCCGCAACCTCAGGAGCGAAGTACTTCGGAGTCCCACGATCGCCTCCTTGAGATGCACTCTCCGTTCTCGCAGAGAAATCGGTTGAGGTCCCGAAGTCGGAGACGAAAAGACCACCGTTCGGTGAGAGAAGAATATTGCTAGGCTTCAAGTCTTTGTGACGGATTTTTTGTGCGTGGAGATAGACGATTGCGCTTGTTAGACAGCCGAGAGTTTCTTCTAATCGACAAGTGAAGGAATCCATTAACAAATCAGGACTTTGCGAAATATCAAAGCCCAAACTCGCGAAGCGTTCAGAAGCAGAACTTTGACCCCCCTCTGAAAGATCTTCGACACTTCCCTCTCTCACTCTCACCAAAACATCGACATCCTCCAAGAAAGTAGCTAAATCACATTTCGCTACGGGCCATAAAAGCAATCCTAAAAATGGTCCATGTGTATATGTCCCGACCAATTTTATGATATGCTGATGATTCAGTCTTCTTATAATTTCAATCTCCTGTAGTTCTCTCGCTCCAATCTTATACCGACAAAACTTTCGTTTCCAGGCGACTGGAATGGTGTTGATTGTCGTTTCGTAGACACCCCCTTGGACGCCGTAGCCGAGGAATCGACCTTGGAGGAGGGGAAGAGTTTCTTCTTTCGCGAAGGCTACGTGGGAGGTTCCGCGACCTGCCCAGTCAGAGAGGGGGGATCGATCATCGTTGGAGTGCTCAATTTGGGATTGAAATTGGATTTTAGATTCTTCGCTGAGAGGAGGGGTGATGGCGGAAAAACCACTGGAGTTTATGTGGGGTATTTCTTCAAGAAGGGTACTTTGAGGTTGTCGGGAAGTGGACCCTTCGCTGATGAGAGGAGAGTTTAAGGTAGGTTTTGCATGACCGTCATAAACGAAAGGCCCGGAATCGAGGGGTTTCTTCTTCCCAATGGGGGTTATCGTCTTAAGCCTTTTCAACATCTTGAATAATCTGGGCTGTCGCAGTATCGGCCGTGTCCATGAAATGTTGGAATAACAGATATATCTCGATGGTAATCGACCGGCACTCCCTCAAGAAAGCTCGCCCTAATCTGCGAATCCATTATTAGCAAATGGTATGCAGAACAAGCTTTCAGTCCCAAAAACCACCATCCCTCAGCTTACCTCACTCCTATCTACTCGTCCTCTCCGGCTTGACTGCGTCTGCCACTAACGAAGTCCACAACCACAAACAGCCCAGCACAAAAGAGTTCGTATTCCGTTAGCCACAAACTTCAAAGCCCTCTCAAACGATACCACAACTCATTCGCGCCCTAAAAATCGCAAGACGGCAATTGCCAGACGCTGCTAGCAATACACGCAGCGTCGTGTCGAGCTGAAGATTCCAGCCTCCACGAGGATATTTTTATCCAGCAAATAAAACATGGTGAATTCAGCCACTCACCAGACCCCGTCAAACCGAGGTCTTGGTACATCGAAAACCTGGGGATTTGGGGATACCCCCCCTTTTTTTATGGTTCAGTAATAGTTATCTCGACATACTAGAATTCAAGTTAGTTTATTACCATGGTAAGCGAAAAGAAGGGGGGTAGTAACAGTAAAGAACAAGATGGTTAGTCGACAACCATTTCATATCGCGTCCCGGAACACAAATCCCTCACCCAGCCTAAATAACAAGAAAATCGACAGCCTAACTCCCCTAAATTCAACACGAGAATTAACGACAGGGAGGTAACTTTTTAACTTTGAATTTTTGGTATATATACACATACAACAAAAGAAAACCTATCCAACCCAACAAATCTAATCTATATGCAAGAAATTTCCTCTTCCTCCCTGTTTTCAGAAGAGTGAGTACTGGTATCCCCTGAATCCCATCCAAAGTCTAGTGGTACAATCCAAAAAAACCCAAATCGATCCCACCCAAACAAAAAAAGAGACCCCCCCAAGGACGATTGTCGAAAGTACATCAGTCCACCACACCAAAAAACGCCAACGCTAGTCCAGGAAAATGCCAATCAAACTCCATCTCTTCTCAATTTACAAAAAAAGCTCCCCACTCGTTAAAGAAACTGCAAAGGCCATCTCAAGCCTTGCAATAATCATAACTCGAATACTTCCTCTCATTCGCCCACTCCGTATGCCGTTCCAACGCAAGCGGGTCAATATTCCGATTACTCTTCATAAAAACCGTCTCAAAAGGATGAACATTAATCCCATAATACTCCTTATCCCACAGCAGATCACCCTCTTCCGGATCACACGTCGTCTCATACTCCCTCATCCCATGAAACGCACTCATCATCACATCAACTTTATACCCCGCCGCCTTGATCAAACTCGTAATCGATATCTCGGCTTTGACTGCGGAGGCCCAGCTGTGGAAACAAGAGTTTATACCGGGAGTTTGCGGGCCTACTTTGTCGTCGGCGGATTTTGGAGGGTTGGCTTCGTAAGCGGCGAGGGTTTCGGGGGTGGGGTGGAGGAGAGTTTCGATGCCGAGAATGTCGGTTGCGAGGATCATGGATTGGACGTGGAAGGTTGGCCAGCAGTTTGCAGTCATACCTACGAGCTATTGCGGCTGTTAGTACGGAAAATTTCCATGAATGGGGGAGGTGAAATTACCTTGATTTCATCCGAGAGACGTCCCAGATACATATCTGACCAACAAGCATTCGCCCAATAGGGAGAAAAGGGTCCCCGGATACTAGCGTTCAAAAGGATAAAGCGCTTGTACTTCTTATACAGGTCGTCCTTCTGGAGAACCTCTGAGTAAGCGCCCATGTCGTAGCAATCGTTTTCTCGTTGGATGATGCGGAAGTTGGGCTCTTTGGGGATGAGATCTGTGGCGTTGCTCTCGCCGTTGATGATGAAGACGAAGTCTGCGGCACCGTGAAGGCCGTGAGCGAGGAAGAACTCGAAGTTTGCGCGCGCGTTGGCGGTCTCGGCGTAGGCGTAGAGGATGAGAGGTCTCTCGGGGTTTTGCTCGACTGTTTGCTTTGAAATATCTCCTCCTCCCACTTGCGCTATTGTGGTTTTTTGCGGCGACTCCGCAGATTCTGGTTTCGAGGATGGCAAAGGTTTTGACAAAATTATGCTTCCCTCCTTTTCTGGTACTTGATTTATTTCGTTCGCGGAAGGTTCAGGTGATGGTGTTATTATTTCTTGATATGTAGAAGATTGCTTGAAAGATGTGAGTAATTTAATCCACCTTGCGCAATAGATTTGAAACTCACGACTATCGTTGACTTCATCGACCCCAAATCCAAAGTATATAACGACCAAATCAAAAGGAGGGCAATGACAGCCCCCAGCCATGGCGTCCTCATCGGAGAAAAAGAAGTAACAGACATTCTTACCAAAAACGAGTAAGAGTGTATAAACTATGAAAAGAACGGAAAAAAGATAGAAGAGTGACAATTAGTGTAAGCCTGGGCATTTGGCGACCTCCAACAGATCATATACCTTGGGATCAGCTTGAGAAGAGTGGATCGATTCGTGTCGTGCCCCACTACCCCCAGTGTTGTGCCGCGCCAGGACAGGGTAATGGAAGCAACAGACGGCGTGGGAAGAGCAGGGGTCTGGTCCAATCCTGCAGTGGCTGAGTGAGAGTATTTTAAAAGAGGGAATGAATATTCTTAGAAATGATCGCCAGGCTTTGACAGGAAACTCAATGCTCGCAAAATGAATGAATATCAAAGGAGAAAAATGACCAGTTTTCATGTTCATGATGAAAATCCATGAAGAGACTTTTGACTTTTGGGTACCACTTAAACTTTTGGAAGGGACCAGGGAGTGAGGATGTGGTAAGATAAGAAAAAATAGAATCAGCTTGAGACAAACGAGGCGAGAGGGGAGGGCGGCCCGTCAGCAGGTGGTGGCATTGTACAGTACGCAACGCCGCAAAGGTTGAGATGGTGCCACGGTGGTGCAGGAGGGAGACTTATTGGATCTGATGCTTGCATCATGGAGTATTGGATCTGATGCTTGCATCATGGAGGATCTAGAAATCTCAGCCATATAAACCGACTTGGCACCCCTTTGTCATAGACCAGTTTCTCTGGCATAGACGACTCAACTCCTTCACACCAGAAAGGAAAATGTTGATTTCTCCGCAGCCGCGAACAGGTCTGTCTCGAAGCTCTTGGTACTCCTTCAAAGTACAATACCTACGTCAAGGCCAAAGAGTCCTCAAAGTCGTGATGCCGAAGATCGGTTACACCAGTGGATTGAAGATCCGAAGAAGATGTTCATCATGCTTGCTTGATGGAGAGGGAGGAAATTCCAATGCCGAACCGGGATTTTCTGGTACGAAACATCAAAATCAAGCTTTGGCAGAATCATTCATGATACCGCCAAATGCCGTCAAAATGCTGGTTTGGTGGTATGTCTTGAAGACGAGGGGAAATTGACCACCCTTCTCTTGCTGGTCTGGGTGGAATCCGTTGGCTGTCATTTCCCCTCCCATAGAAGGATTCCGTGGATACCTAAATGCAGACCGGGGCGGGGGAGTGCAGGCGTTTCGAATGTGACCCTGGCCGGTGGCGTGAAGTTGGGGAGACGTCGTTGTGAAAGAAAAATTGTGTTCGTGGCTTTTACTCGTGGAAGCGCTGTCAGCCGGCTGCAGGTTGTAGGAAGCTTACTCTAACGGAACAAGGGCCAATCAACAGACGGAGGTATAATACACCTCGTACATAACAGTCGCATTTCAATCTCACCAAAAATACCCGAATTTGCGTCCGTGAGATTCAAAGAGGGGCGATTCATAAAATTGGAAAATGATACCAGAAGACGCGAAGACCATGGCTCATCCATAAACGGTAAGTCCGAGCCTTCTCACCCACCAGCCACACTTTGTTGGCCGTCCTTGGGACTCGGTTCCCGGCAGGCCGTTGATCAAACTGCGACGCTCTAAATTTAAATCCTCGCATTTCCTGGGAATGGAATCTCATAAATCACCATCTCGAACTATGACATCTCGAACTATGACATCTCTTCCAGTTGAAGAAAAGCCACGCAGGTAAAAATCTCATGTCGCAATAATGAGAAGTTGCACCATCATCGATCGTCACCCTCTTGATTACGCGTACGTACTCCCAAACACGCCCGTGACATCCAGCTGCAACAGAAAAAGCATGTTCTGGCAAAAGGTCTTGTTTCACCGCTTGAGGAAACAAAAACTGGGGATGGGCGAACAAGAGTGGCAGAGGTGCATCTCGGTCAAATGCTGCTCCAATTGGTTGTCTAGGGCTGTTTATTGGTCCCGACCAACCCGGCTTCGTGTCATTCTTTTCCGGGAAAAGGACCCCGGTCCACGCTCTCTAGAAGGAAAAGGAGGGGTTCCAACTTGATATCACGGGAGAAAAGAGCAAAAGAGCAAAAGAGCAAAAAAGATTGTTCGAAGATCGATGACAGTTAGCTGTCACTCGCAGAATTGCGGCTTCTGTGGCTGGAGAGGATGTTAGTGGCTGATTTTGAGGCTAACGTGAGATAGAGAGCGCTTACATCGAACACAGTGCCTTCAGATTTCCATTGTCTGAAGTTAACTTCAGTCTGACGCTCTCCCAAGTGAGCTAAAGCCGCTTATGAGATGGATATCATCGAGTTTGATGAGAGTGGACCATTGATTTTATTGTGAAATTGTGCTTATTTGGGATTTTGACCAATTCTGGAGATGGTGTGGGTTGTGGAGACTAGTTGCTTTCCTCCATTGGGTGGAATCTTTTCGGGTAAGATCTGGAGAGAACACTTATTTGAGCCGGATATTAGGCGATGTGAAGGAGTAAGGAATCAAAAAGATGCCAAGAGAGAAACTCACTTACTAAGAGAAAAACATGAAAGGAAGAGTAGTGGTTCTACACACTCCTATGTCCTGTTATTAGAGAATATGTTATTTCATCGACAGGATTCAGATGTACAATTAAAGCCTCAGTTACCCTTTCCACAGCTTGGCTCTAGACCTTCAGACGGCTGAAGTATATGTAAATATTCTTCAACAGAAGATTATGTTTCTTAATTTAACAAGCTCTTAGGCCTCATTCTTCAACTACAATAGTTTTCCTCTTCAAATAAAAGTCTAGTTAGACTTTGAAGTCAGGTGCCTCAAGTCAAGAAATCCCTCATCAATACTACCACTCTACTCGCACTCAATTCCTCAAGTCTCTCTAAACCGCAGCCTCTCAAGTCTCAACAAAAGTACCACTCCAGTTCACCCCCAAGAACCCAATCTCCTCCTGCATCCACGCTCAACCATCCTCAATCTATTTTACCACCCCCTCCGAAATGCAACAAAACAAAAAACTGTACAACCCTGTATCACCACTTGCCCATCCTAAGATTTTGTAACCCATCGGAGCACCAATCACAAGACTCAAACTGCATGCAGTCAACCGGTGATTGAAATTTCGAAGTGCAACAAACTGAAAGGAGCTGAGGTCACTTGATATGAACTTGGGGAAAAGAAAAAGTACGCGAGACGAAGAGTGGGTGGGATGTGGTGGAACGGAAAAGAGGTAGCTCAGCATGGAACGCGAATGGTTGCGGGATCAGGAGTGGGTGAGAAGACAGAAGACTCGATTTTGCTCTCATTCTTAACCCGATTCTAAGGGATATTTGAGAGAAGGGTGGTTGGTTGGCAAATACAGCTAAATTTGAGAAGACAAAATCTGGCAGAAGTGTATATCCTTAAGATGGTATCATGAGGGAAACCAAGTTCCGACTAAGAAGAATTACCATACGAAAATCCTTGCAGCATAAGCTGAAGCAACCATGTGTATCGAAACACAAAAGCCTCTAGGTACAGAACACAACCATAAAGATCAACAAGCTGAAAACCAAAACATTCCGAAACCGTGTAACTCTTTCCATTCGGGTATTTTCCACAAAAAAGATATCTACAGGTTGAACCTCGTTCGCTGTTTCTCCATGTGTGCCTTCCACTGCCATTGCACAGCATCATCACCCTCGCTTCCCGCTCGTCCAATTCCCTTATCCACTCTCCGTAATTTCAACGTACATCTTGGACCCAACTCCTGTAAACCAGCTCGAATATCCTCCACTCCCTTAACCTTGGCTCCATCAGCTCCAACAACACTCTTCTCCGTCTCTCGTTTATCACGGAAAACATAGCGATGTCTTCGTAGGAAGATGTAATCACGTTGATTGTGTAATGTGACGACCTGTCTGCCTTGTAATTCTGGTTGTGGAGGGAAGAGAGTGAGGAATAATCTTGCGGTTAACAAACCTAGTGGCGTGCGGAAGTTGTTCAGTATTAACTCTGGGTAATGATTTGTTGGGTTTCCGTGTCCTGGTAGTTTCTTGCCTTCAACCCAGTTGGCGATTGAGAAATGGCAGGTAGGTCCAGATGGGAGATGTACGATTGTGAGTCCAGTTGGTTTTTTGTAGTCTTCTTTGAGGAGAATGACGGAGGTGTAATTTCGATTCGCCGCGAATTTGGAGATCTCTCGTAGTGAGAATTTATGACCAAAGCGGTGTGCTGAGCGAGGTATGTAGGTGCTATGAGGGAAAAGGGTGCAGAGTAGTTCGGCTTCGTGGTGGAGTGTAGAATTAATGGATGTAGTGAGGAGAACTTTAGGGACTGGCGGAGGTTCGTCTGAGAAGAGGGTTGGGAACTTGAGCGCAAGAGAGTCGGGCGTTAGGTCGAGATTCGTACTCGTAGTCGAGGCAGCAGTTGAAGCTGCTCGAGGTCTTGGTTTGGGTTTTGGCGCATCCTCGTCCTCCTCGTTTTCGGAACCAGAATCCAACATACTGTCCACATCGTCCTCTATTGCTTCTTCTTCTGCACCTTCCAAAGCCTCTTGTTCTGCAGCCTCTGCTTCTTCTATCCGCCGCCTCTTCAATTGTTCTACGTCTACACTGACATTAAGTCCGTCCCCATCAACCTCATCCCACACTCGCTTCTTATCGATTGTAATGGGCACATTCCTCGCTAATCGTTCGGCCCTTAATTCGGGATCTCTATCTTCTTCTCGTTTGCGCTTGAATCGTTCGTCTCGTCGCAGACTGTCGCGCGCCTTCTTTTGCTTGACGTGCAAATCTTGTCTTCGGAATTTGTTGCCGGTCTTGAAAGGCAATGAAGCCTTCGCAGACGGGGGCTTGACTCGTTTGGATCCCATTGTGTGTTGTTGGTGGTGTGTTGGTGTTTGGTTGCGAAAAGTACGTTTAGTTTCTTATCGTCAAAAAATATTTCGACCTTTCCGAGACATTGGTGCCAAGGGCGGAAAACCTCCCCGCATTCCGCTCCGCCCCCAGTCCGCTCAATTTCCAGAAGTATGGACTTTCGAGGAGTCATAACAAAGGCATCTATCCCTGGAAAGCATTACAATTGAGTCATCTAGACTTCAATTGCTTCATCCTCAAGTGAATGCGCCCTTTTTCTATTTTTTGTCGGACGCCAAATCCTCTCCGAAAGTGTGTTCCGCGCCTTACAACTAGAGGCTTCGCGGCAACCGCACAAAACAACAGATATCAACCACCAAAATTCGAGAAAACAATACAGCCCGTCATGGCTACCACAACGCTCAAGGGTCAGCCCTTCGACCGGCAGGTTCTCGATTCCATGCTCCGTCGCCGCATGTTCTATACCCCCTCTTTCGAAATCTACGGTGGCACGGCTGGTCTCTACGATTACGGTCCGCCAGGTTGCGCCCTGAATGCGAACGTCATTGACTTATGGCGCAAACACTTTGTGTTGGAGGAGGATATGCTCGAGGTCGACTGCACAGCTTTAACGCCTGCGGAGATTCTCAAGACAAGTGGCCATGTGGATAAATTCGCAGACTGGATGTGCAAGGACCCAAAGAACGGGGATATTATTCGAGCCGACCACTTCGTCGAGGAGATTCTCGAGTCACGGCTGAAGGGTGATAAGGAGGCAAGAGGTGTGAAAGTGGTAGAGAAGGAGGATGACCCCAAGAAGAAAAAGAAGAAGACCAAGGGCGCTGTCGAAGCTGTCAAGCTCGACGATGCTGTAGTGACTGAGTACGAGGAAATATTGGCAAAGGTAAGGTCACGCATATGAAGTGGGGAAATCACACGGCTGATTTTAGTAGATCGACAACTACAACGGAGAAGAGTTGGGCGAACTGATCAAGAAGTATGAGATGAAGAATCCTACTACCGGTGTCCAGCCAGAGCCTCCAGTTGCCTTCAACCTTATGTTCCAAACCGCTATTGGTCCTAGCAGTAATGCACCTGGTTATCTACGACCAGAGACTGCTCAAGGTCAGTTCCTGAACTTCGCAAAGCTCCTCGAATTCAACCAGCAGCAAATGCCATTCGCTTCTGCGTCTATTGGCAAGTCATTCCGAAACGAAATCTCTCCTCGTTCTGGTCTCCTACGTGTCCGAGAGTTCCTCATGGCCGAGATTGAGCATTATGTTGATCCCCAAGGTGGCAAGAAGCACTCACGTTTCCACGAAGTCGAGAACGTTGAACTCGTCCTTTTGAACAGACACACCCAACTCTCTGGCAAGACAAATGTCGAGAAGGTTGCAATCGGCAAAGCCGTGGCTGACGGTACCGTCGACAACGAGACTCTTGGTTATTTCCTTGCTCGTATCCATCTTTTCTTGGAGAAGATTGGTGTTGATCAGTCCAAGATCAGATTTAGACAACATATGGCAAATGAAATGGCACATTATGCAGCCGACTGCTGGGATGCCGAGTTACTCACCAGTTATGGTTGGATTGAGTGTGTCGGCTGTGCTGATAGAAGTGCTTATGATTTGACCGTTCACGCCAGGAAGACCGGTGCACCATTGGTGGTTCGTGAGAGATTGGACACCCCCATTAAAATCGAGGAGTGGGTAATTGATCTCGACAAAAAGAAGTTCGGTCCATTTTTCAAGAAGGATGGTAAGACTGTCGAGGCTGCCATAGAGGCGATCCCACAAGATAAGCGCGAGGCCTTGTCCCAGGCTCTCAAGGCTGATGGTAAAATTACTATCGATGTTGATGGTGTTGGCAATGGAAAGGTTGAGATCAGCAAAGACTTGGTTGTCATTGAGCAAAGAACCCGAACCGAAAACACACGGGAGTATACACCAAATGTCATCGAGCCTTCATTCGGTATTGGAAGAATCCTGTACTGTTTGTACGAACACAACTACTGGACCCGTGGTAGCGATGGTGGTGATGAAGCTCGTGGTGTAAGTTTATTTCCCCTATTCATTCATTTCGGTAGCTGATAAATTATAGGTACTATCATTCCCTCCAATGGTTGCACCGACAAAGGTTCTCCTCGTCCCCCTTTCCGCCCACGAAAGCTTCAAACCCCTTCTCAAATACATGTCACTCAAACTCCGCACATTGGGTGTCTCCAGTCGAATTGACGACTCATCAGCCTCAATTGGTAAAAGATACAGTCGAAACGACGAATTGGGAACACCACTTGGTATTACTATCGATTTCCAGAGTGTCCAGGACAAAACCTACACCCTCAGAGATCGTGATTCCACGAAGCAAGTTCGCGCTGATGAGGAGACTATTTTGAAAGCTATCAAGTCGATGGTTGATGGTGATAAAACATGGGCGGATATCGAAAAGGAATTACCTGCTTTTGAAGGTCAGGAGGCTGATGTCCCGCTTCGATAAAGCGTTGCAAGATGCCATGATTTATTTTGTTGTTTACTAAGAGTGTAGACTTGTTAGCTGAAGCACAAATGAAAAAGAATTGGCCAAGTAAAGTTGGAAGAGCCATCTGTCGGGTGATGTTTATTTTCTTGTATCATAAGATCTAGGAACACATTTTCTTGTCAGCGGAGGAACTCCTATCTAACGCCAGCTCGTTTAGTCATTATATACACCCTTCCTGCCGTTAAATGCAAAATGCCCTCCCTAGTGGGGAGGGGGTTAGGGAGGGGGTTATCTTCTCGTGAGCTTGTCTTGCTTCTGCGAATCCTTCTAGAGTCTTGAAATAGAAGACGGGATTTGGAATAGAATCCGTCAAGTTGGAATCCTCCGGTCCAAATTACTTGCTTCTTCTCGATGGACAATTAAACCTGCAGGATATCTCCTGCCAGCCATTTAAGCGAGATGAAAGAAAAGCCTAGTGGAAGCTTTTATAACGCAATGCTCCCACTCGAATGAGGGGTGGGGGGAATCATCGGGTACTTGTTTGCTCGAATCCATTCACCCTGCATTGCTGGCCCGTTTTGGAAGAATATTGAATCGAGGGACTTGATCAATTCTTGACGGATTTGGGTCCTCTCAATTCTAAAATAATTGTCATCACAATATAATTTTTCTTCAACAAACTGGTCTCGGATCGGTGTATTTTCTGTTTCCATGAGAAGACGATTGTTCGCGAGAGGGCTGGGATGGCAATTAACAAACGAGGCAAGCCCGGAGTAAAAGAGCAAGCAAACAAACAAACGCCATGACCCAGAAGTGCTTCGAGTTATGCATACCCCGCACTAAAGATGCATGGTTTATCTGCAAGCTTATCTCCAGTTTTGAATTACAAAAGAGAGCCAAGGCGCTCTGTTGGATGCTTCGAGGGGCTTGAAGGTTGTACTCAACAATTCCCAAATACCAAGAGCATAATCTCCACGACGACAGCAATCATTTTTCTTGCATAAGAGAAAATATGGCGTCAACTACTCTAACCCCGCAAAAGGCAAGCCTCAATCCGCGAAAGGAAACATTACTACCAAGGAAAATGGAGTCGTTGACACAGCTCGAGGCAATTCTGGGGTTTGAAGGCGGGCCAAAAAGCACTTTGATCACTTTTCCGAAACAACGCATTCGTTCAGAAAAAAATACACAACAAAAGATGGAAAACACGGAGCTTCTTTGCTTGTCTGGAGCGAGGAGTCTGTACAAAAGGAGTTGCAAAGCATGGCAGAGAAATATATCAGCGACTTTTGAGAGTTGTAGAGTGGAGTTCAGTGTACCTATTCTAGTCGTGGTTATTATTTGCAACTCGGGAAAGATAATTTGCATGTTTCTCGCACTCTACTACTCTACGGGCTCGAAATTAGTTACTCTTGGAGATGCGATAGCTTCGTTTATTCGCGATCCAGATCTATCAACGAAGAACCTTTGCCTTATGACAAAAGCAAATGTATTGAATGGAGAATGGACACAGCCGAAGAAGCCAAAGAAATGGAAAGCCGTGGAAGAAAAGGTACTATTTTCATCAAACGCGAAAAGATTTACTATTGTGAGCATAAGGTTCGTTACCCTCAAATAAGCTGAATGTGACACTTGCTAATCTCAGAACGGCAAGCTTTGGGTCTATTGCTATAGTTTTCTTAACCATATCAACGATATTATTACTGCTATCAACAAAAGCCTTTCAATCGGGCGTTGGTTTTGGAGCATCACTCAATCAAACACCCACCTCATTCCCAACGATAAACATCACAGACAACGCCTGGGGAGTTCTTCTCAACGTCGTCATAGCCAATATTCCCCAGGCATTCGCTTCTTTCGTGAACTTGTTCTACAACAGTACTTTCACGCACTTTCTACTCAACGAGGAATGGGTCAGTTTTGCACGCAAGCCACAGTACTTGCGAGTAACCTCACCCAAGGGATTACAGAAATCAAGTACTATCTCACAATTCCCTATAATATGCCATCCCAATTATGATCGTATCCGGAGTACTACACTGGCTCACCGCCGAATCGATATTTTATGTCCGAATCATCGCTATGTACGAAGGGAACGAGAACCGGGAGCACACTGTTTCTGTTACAGGATATTCATCCCTAGGGTCCCTTTTGACCTGCATAACATATTGCCTGATGTTAGGGTTTATTGTCTTGAAAGGTCAACAGCGATTATCTCGGGGAGCTCCACTTGCAAGCCACGTCAGCGCGGCTATTAGTGCTCCTTGCCATCCACCACAGGATGAGGTGGACCTGGAACTTCAGAAGATTCAGTGGGGTTTGGTGAGAGGTGCGGGGGAAACTGAGGGGAGTTGGAAAAATGAAAACAAAGATTTTGGACATTGCTCGTTTAGTAGCCGGTCTATTGCTCCACCTATACCTGGGTATTATTATGCTTGAGACTAATGGGTTGTGATCTGGAAAGCTTTGTACGAATTGTTTGGGATATACTACTGGGGTTTCAAAAGCAGGTGTGATTTTGAGACACAACAATAAATATCAACATTTTAGGGTGACGAGTGGGCTTAGCACAGAGTGGGTTTTGAAAATTATAGTTAGATCCGAATTGGCTTGGGTTATCACAAGGGCAATCCAAAGGTCTCTCGTGAGACGTGTTGCAGCGAGTCATTGTTTGAAATTACTTAGGACCCGAAGATGTGTTTTAAATAAGCTTCGTTGCAAATCTCCAACATTTGGGGGGATGTGTTCTGACCTTCCACCTCAAAGAAACTCAAGCTATCCAATGAGAGTGTTGGTGAATTTGACTAGAATCTCTGCTGTATCCTGCGGCATCTCAAGAAATGGCGAATGGGAGGCGGGCAGTGATTCCACAAACCCAAAATTACCAGACTGAACAAAGTACTCTTGAAGTTGCAAGGGAAATGTCGGATCTTTTTCGCAGAGAAGGTACGCAGTTTTTCCTTCCCAGGCAGAATCCGACCATGGTGAGTACTCTGCTTTCGCCTTGAACGTCTTTAGAGTTTGCGTTTGGAGCAAGTTCGCCCATTTCTCAGCCTCGGCGATGGGAAGTTCGCCGTAGAATTGCTCAATAGCATGGTCTTTGCTTTTGACTGAAACCAAACCTCTCTCTGTCTATATGAATGAAAGTCAGGGTTCAATAAATCGATAAATTGGTGAGGGCAAGACCTTATGAGCAGGACCAATAGAGAATTTTCACTTGCATTAACTGAAGTCCATGGTGCAAGCTTATCAGTCATTTGTAAAGTATCTTGAATGCTTAACCCAACAGGTAAACATAAGGCAGTAATACAAATGAGTCCCAAAACCCCTCGAGAGTCGAGACCTTCTCGACGGCGATCCGAAATAGCAAGTCCTTCGACTGCACCCCCTGCTGAGGCACCGGCATACGAATGAAAGACAAGTACAATTTTCTTTCCACTCTCAAGCAATGGCATGATGACTTGGTTTCGGAAAAACTCAACATCTTCAGCGAGGCCTATGTTTGGGTCGTCACATCCGAGACTCGGAGCACTTTTTGGTCAGCTATATTTTCAATTCGAGAACAGAGATGGATTACCTCCCAGATAAAATGCACGGGTAAGATTTCTCCTCCAGAAGAGTCTTCACTGTCGCGAATGCCACTGCTGTGTGGAATGCGCCTGGAAATATCACAAATGTTGGTTTGGTGGATGCCATGATGTTGCTCAGTTTAAATTCCGAAAAAGTCCGGATTTATTGGTGCTTGACGCGGAAGTAGGTTTGTAGAAAGAGCTTGGTAGATGGAATGACATAGATCTTTAAAGCTTAGCCTCCGGATAATTGTGCGAGAATTGGGTTGGGTGTTGGTGATGTTGGTAGTAAGATCTTACTGCAGGCTGCTGCTAATGCTCCTTGCTTGCTACAAAATTGTGACGTGATTCCTATCATTTACCCACTACTACGCATATCTAGGGAGACTACCAACGCAAGGGCGGGTTAGTTATCGAGAGATGTGTATGGGTCTTTGCTACTCCTAAGTGAATCGAAGGCTTGTCGACGGATAGCACCCGAGTGGACTTTTGATTTTCCAAATTGCGCAGTCTACTTAGGCACATGAACATATGTTGGTGCATTCTCAGCCCATTGAGGCCGATTTTCTAGGAACCTGGATCTCTTGTTCTTCTATTCTCGAGGTTGAGCTCCGCGAGCGATACTGAGATAAAGCAGCCTTCAGGCACCATGCTTTCCTAGAGTTTGGATGGTGAGAGAAACGAAGAAAGAGACCTTCCATTAGTATGCTAGTATGTTTACCGAGAATTTAAACAGGGGAAATAAAGACGAAACTGCGTAAGTCATGGGATTGTAAACTTTTCAAAGCAGCCTGACCGTCGGTTTCTTACAGAGTCCCGCATTTCAATACGGAAGATAGAAATCAAGTATAAATCTCCATTTGATCTAATCTTACCTGAGGTGACGACCTATTTACTCAACCTATATTAAATAATATACAAATGACGTGGAGTTTGTAAAGTTGACATGGGTGAAGTCGTGAAGACCCACTTGAGAATTCCAGCACCAACCCACCTCACCTACCTAGCCCAAGTTCTACTCACCCTTCTGTTCTCTTATCGACTCCGCAGACAACCCCAAAGACAGCCATC
The DNA here is from genome assembly GCA_001414455.1 of Hymenoscyphus fructigenus. Classification (NCBI taxonomy): domain Eukaryota; kingdom Fungi; phylum Ascomycota; class Leotiomycetes; order Helotiales; family Helotiaceae; genus Hymenoscyphus; species Hymenoscyphus fructigenus. The sequence continues at coordinate 117,810 of LKUV01000135.1, forward strand.
GCCTCTCTCAAAGCTACAAGACCACCAACCCGCAAAAAAGAAGTCAAAAAACATACAACAGCAGGTATTCGCTGGTGGTCACCCACCCAACTACTAATCTGCCGATCTGAGGCTTGTGTATGGCAGAGCGGACGGGATGCCCAATTCTCCTCAGTCTATGGTCGTATGTGACATTTCACATCCTATACTGGTATACCAAACATAGCTTTCGATGGGTGGTAGACAATTTGGGAGGGCTGTAGGTCCGTTAGAGAAAAAAGTGGGCCATGTTGTGCCTGGTGTAGGTGCTTGTTTTTGCGCATCCCCGAGTAGGGGAGCTTCGGGGAGTTGATTTCTTTGGAGGAGGAGTTGAAAGGTGGTTGAAGACAGCCATATTCGCTTAATTCGAGGCGGGGCGACACTTTCCGCTAGTTTCCTTACTATTCTTGCCTCGTTCTAGTAACACTATTAAAGAATCCAGTATGACGATAGGGGTATTGATGATCTGGTTAATTAGTTTCCATTGAATAAAAATAGGCACCCTTGTGTGATATTTCAGTTGCATCGATGTGTCTCCGAGACTAGGGGTGAAACCCGCTTGGTGGGGAGTCCGTGAGTTTTCGTGATGCTATGCCTCGTCGCCATTCGCAGAGTTGATTCGCCCTAAAATAGAACTTGTTGATATTCAAATATTCCTGCTAGTTTTTTGCAGCCTGTGTTCCTTCTGCCTTGAATTTCAAATGATGATATTCAATGGAGGTAGGACTTGCTACAAAGGTTATTGGTAATTGGGAGTCTATTGAGGCAAAATTAACAACCGGTGGCTTGTTTACAGTGTTCAGAAATAGTAATCTTAGCCAACGTTCCTATCTCTGAAGCCATGGTAGTATGGGCGAAGAGAGTACTGCTACGGGGCTTGGTCGATTTGTTATAGCCCCAATTTCAAATTCACTCCATACTCCAGTGGAAAATTGGAAGCGGACCGGTAGTATTCTAGCACGTTGACTAATTGATTGATGCTTGGCTTCAAGAGAATGTGCTTGCATTTTGGCTGTAGAAGGTCATCTGCAGTCGATGTTCGATGGATCTTCGGAATGTGGTAGTATTATAGAGCGGAATTGAGATCACGCATTCCTTCTAAATTGAGTATTCGCCAGTCGAAGTAAAGTCTTGACGCATAAACTCGTAAACGTAAAACAAAAAATCGGAAGGTCAAGAAGCTCCTCTGGGATCTAAGCTGTGCAAGCAAAATGTATTAAAGTCAAATGAGCAGCGGGGACATTGCTTGAGGTATTATCTCGGCCAGGAGGAGGAAAGCGCGAAGGTAACGAACGCTTGATACTCGTATCAGAATTGTATTTATTTCTCGGTGGAGGTACTCGCAAGTCAATGTTAGGGTGTCTTTGAGAATCCACTCCATTCGAGTCGTTGTTGGGGACTCAGTGATGAGTGGATCGTTCCATTTTGAGCAAGAGTAAATTGAAGTCGCATACCAAGGTTGAGGGAAATATGTCTTTCGACAGATGTTTCTGAGTGGACAAGAAATTGCGGTCTTGGGGGAAACCTCCGTAAATCGTCAGAGATGAGCTCATTTGTCTCAAGTGAAGAAGGTAAGCCCTGGACCTGACGAGTAACCCGTGAATTAGCGACCAACTTAGGAACATATCCTTGCGTGTAACCATTGGTGCAAATTGGCGAATATGAATGTATTGTAGAGCAAGGTGAAGTGGCAGGCGAACAGTTGCCTCTGCACCTGCCCTGGTAGAAATTTCGAGTTTCGCAGAAGTACTATCTAACATGTTGCAAGCCTTAATTCAAAAGATAATCATTCGTAATTCCAAGAACCAGTATTGCACACCCACTCATATTCTCAAGCGTTTTTGTGATTCGGAGTAGCAATTGGAAGTAATTTAGAGTGGTTTAAAGGGCCGTCTCAGAGCGAAGGTAATAAGATGTCGGATACTCCTTCATTGCGATCATGAGCTTTTCCTGCTCGATGTGTTCGCATTCGAGGTTGTTATTATTTCTTGAAATAAAAGGCGTTGGGAAGAGAGGCTGCCTTTCATCGTCTCTCATTTTTGAGCTCGCATACGAGTTTCATGGGGTCCGCCCCACAAGCAACTCCCCAAAGTAAATGCATGTTGGTGCTGAATTAAATCGCGATTTCAATCGCACCATCCTACAAATAATAAGCAATCACGATTTCTTGGTTACCTATTTTGCCCCAATTCCTCTTTGTATTATACTAAGGCAAGCCTGACCTGTCGAGTCATTCATGGACCGAAAAATCGGCGAGTAAGCCATCAATTGTCAAGTAATCCATGAACGAAAAGTTGTCGGGTAAGCCATGATTTCGGGAGTAATCCATGAAAAGATAAGCCATCAAATGACGAGTGATCCATGAACAGATAAGCCATCAATTATCGGGTAACCCATAAACGAAAAGTTGACAGGTAAGCCATCAATTGTCGAGAAATCCATGAACAGGTAAGCCATCAATTAATGAGTAACCAATGAATGAAATCTTGTCGAGTGAACGACGGACTAAACCGAGAAACAAAAGCGACACCTTCGAGAAACCGTTTTGCTGATATGCTAACATATCTTTTTTTGAAACATTTGGAAGACGAAAGAATTAGCACTTTAGTTGGAGTGGACGTCGTGGGGCGTGCTTGCCGAGTTGATCAATGACGGTTCGTAAAGTATTCAAATAGACGGCGTTCTTGCTTTCGTGGCTTCTGGTGTGAACCGACACAACTGGTAAGGATCTAAAAAGTGGTCGAGGCATGTCTTGAAGAGAAAAGTTCTGAAGGTTTCGCGACAATGTTGAAGCTCGGAAGAAGGGTTACCGGGTACGGGAAGCAAGGTATCGGGAACCGGGTATGGGGTATGAGGCCAAAGTTGGCTTGAAGTCAAGACCACTGTTATCTGGGAAGAAAGTGGTTGGGATTCAAGAGAGACATCAATGAGGTCGGCGGCATATGTTAATGACGTCGGGTTATGTGTTTAAGGGGGGAAGGGGGAAGATGTCGAAGGTATTTGGTGAATACCTGATAGAGATATGTGAATCCGTGATGAGGTCGAGTAGAGAGAGTGCGTCTATTCTAAAATCAAGTAAGCAGCTTCGACAGAAAGTTAGTGATTGATGATGTAAATGAAAAAGGCTAGAGGTGTTGTGGCTGGCCTTGGAGTTGTGGAGGATCGATTCGAGGTTGTTGTGTCGGACTCTTGAGAATTTGATTCTAGTGAATTAGTTTGATAACTTAGATAATTCGGCTGAGATGCTCGAGATGATGTAGTATCGTTGAAACTGGCGGTCGCTTTGAAGTGTTCGAGATATTTGCGACGGCTCGCTTGTCAGGCGGAGGCGAAGAACTTCACCTTTGGAGTGCGGTTCAAAAATAGGATTGCAAGTTCGGAAAAGCTTGACCGGGGTCCGCGGAAATGAGACGGTCATGAGAGTAAGGTGAATACAAGGGACAGCTATCAACTCGTCGTTGCGACTCGCGGGAGGTAAAGTTCGATAGCATGGCGTGCCGTCGCAACGACAACCTCGAGGAATTCCAGAAGATAGTGCTGGTGGATGTGACGAAGATGGGTCTCGTCGCATTGAATGTAATAATGATACTCTTCCAGTTACCTTGTTCCCTTAATAAGGCTGATAGACGTCTCGATTTTGACGTGATCGTCCTGTCGCAACAACACGACGGCGGTTTTGAGGAATCGGAGAAGATGTCGCTTGGTCGCGATACTATTATCTACATCATGCTTGATATGGATTTGAATATGACACGATTGTGTTGATCTGCCGTCTCGGTGATGTCGATAGACGTAGGTATTGACAAGATCGATCGCGCGCTGTCGCAACAACGCGACGACGGGTCCGAGAATTCGAGAAGAGAGGTTTTCGTCGTTCGCATAATGCTGGACTCGTCTTACTAAAGATAATTGCGATTGCGGCTCGAGTGAGATGATAAGTTGTGTTGTCTCGGCGTGGTTAATGAAGGTCGCGACCTGATCGATCGCGCCCCGTCGCAAGAGTCGCAAGAGCTTTTGCATTCAATGGCGCAGAAGATTCGGTCCATCCAAAGACTCCCAATTCCTCCATCCTATTGTCTCGACCAAGTCGCGCATCCGAATCGCATGTTAGTTGTTGAAGTTGACCTCGAGAGGTTGCTGTAGAGGAGATGGAAGAGATTCCAAATCTGCGACGACTTGAAGAAAAGATTGCTTTGCAAAAGGACCAACGACAGCCAATAAAATGCCAAGCCACGCTAAAGACACTAAAAAAATACAAGCGTACTCGCGAAATGCAACAAATCCCCAGGCAACCTCTTTGACGAATAACATTAAGTGAATTAAAAATTCACCACCACCTCTCCATTGCCTACCCACCGCACTAGCAGGGGTACCTAGCCCTATCTAAACTCTAATTCCTCCCATTACATCAAGAATCCCATCCAAATATCCACTCAAAGCCACTTTTAAAATTCTCATCCATCGACAGAAGCACTTCCCAGAATTTGTTAGCAACTACACCAAAAACCCATCCTCTCCAAATCTTTCAAGGCTTGGATGAGAGTTAAAACTTACTTTCTGTATTCAATATTTGAATTTATTTTTAGATTAGCTGTTGTGGGCGCAAAGTTATTCGCTATGCGCCTAGGGATTAAAATGGCAAGACGCTAAAAATACTAGCGTATTCGCGATGTGCAACAAAACTCAGGATATCTGGAGAGAGAGGCGCACTAGCGTGTGGCTGGGCAGCTACGCTGGCTAGGGGTCCTCGCTAGCTTCGTTAGCAGGGAATTTCCTGGTCCTGGAGAGGATTCACTGAGGGTGGTGACTTGTTTTCGGTGGTGACTTGCTTTCGGTGGTGACTTGCTTTCGGTGGTGATTTGCTTTCGGTCTCTGGATTGGCATCTGCGCTATTCCCTTGTAGGTGCTTCAGAGGGGGATACCGAGCAAGAAGTGACCAGGAAAGCGCAGACGAAGGGGTCGGCAATTGAGTATGATGAGATATGAAGAAATGAGATTCCTTGCAAAACAGACTCTCAAGAATAGGAAGTGTCCTAGCTCGAGCCTAGCTACGCTCTCGTTCTTTTTCCAACTCTACTCTTTAGTAACATAGAACAAAAGCCAACAGGAAATGACACTCGATCTTAGAACCCAGACTTCCCAGAACTCCTACTTGAGATACTCCCCCTTCCCAACTCGCTCACACAAATCCTTCAACGCATTCCCAGCCCACTCAAAATCACTCATCTCCAAATAAATCTGTCCACTCAACCTCCCCCACCATTGTCCCTGCATAAAGTAAAGCGCAATAAAAGTGCGGTGATCTTTAATAAGAGTAGTATGAATGAATTCAATGACCTCAACAAAATACTTCTCCTCAACCACATGGTAATTCCCAAATGGCGACGTGGAAAGTGGAAGGAGAACATTGACCATACAACATTCTGTAATGGTGTGTTCCTCATTATCAAGAACCTTTGTTCCAAGGATGTCGGCAACTAGTTGCCCACCAGTGCGAGCGAGGTTTATGCAATAGGAGCGAATGGCGTCTTCGCCACCACAAGCTTCTTGACGCCAACGGATACATTCTTCGATGCAGAGGTAGCTCATTCCATCGAGTGTACCCACCATATCGTAACTAGCGATGAATTCGCTCTTATCGCTCATAGGTAACGGGCTTCTGGCTCCGATGGCTCCACCCCTTGGTTTGAACCCATGAGAGGTGGGGAGTGTAGACCTCATCAAAGCTTGATTCTTGACGGGCACATAAAGGACCGCGCAGCCTCGTGGGGCGAAGAGCCATTTGTGAGCATTGCTGATGAAGAAATCGGGTTGTAGAGTTGAGAGTGAGATGGGGATATGTCCCATGCCGTGCGCGCCGTCGATGAGTGAAAGTATACCTTCTTCTTTGCAGACTGCGGTGAGAGCTTCGAATGGGACGCGGACTCCTGGGAGAGAGGAGATGGTGTCGAAGACTGCGAGTCGGGGGACTTTGCGTTCGGCTCGAGAGGCGCGGATGGTTTCTTTGAAGGCGTCGATGAAATCGGCATCGGAAATAGGGTAGGTGATTGTTGTGCCGCGGGCGTTGACTTCGTATCTTTTGCTTTCGCAAATATAGGATATTGTGTTTCCACAAGCCCCTGGTGAAATATTAGCCAGGTGTTTGAGAAAGAAATGGATATGGCTACCATAGATAGTATTGAAATACAGAATTTCATCCCGGCCATCTTCATGCCATTCTATATTTCTGAGAACAGTGTTTACTCCAATAGTGGCATTTTGAACAATGACGATTGTATCGACCGGGCAATCGAGAAATTTGGCAGCGGCTGCCCGATTTTGGTCTAGGATTTTGGGAAAGTCATATCGAATGAATGGATCTTGGGCGAGTTCACATTGGTCCATGTATTTACGACGGAGATCGCTGATGACTTTTGGAAATGCCCCGAAAGATCCTATTTAGTAACCTGTTAGAACACTGGTATATATAAAAAGATAGTTGTAGCTGAAAGAAGAAAATACAAGCAGGCTGAGTCATACCATGATTCACATTTTTATATTCTGGATCGAAAGAGAAATGCTTGAGCATTTCTTTTCCATACGGGATGCGTTCATATTTTCGTTCGCCTAGAGAAGAGGATTCTTGTGCTTTGAGTTTTATCGGGAGGTTTAATGGAGTTGGCATGATGGGCAATGGGGGTTGAAAAGAACCTTAAAAGGAATGAAGTATGGTAAAACAAAATGAAAGGAACTGAAGTAATTTATAAAAATAAGAATAAAATGGCTCCGGTGTCGGTGACTCTGAGCTTGAGATGACTCAATCGTTATCCATAGAACTTTTATTGGAACTCGTAAGTTATACGGCTAAGAGAAATGGGGTCTGTAATAGAGGGGGAAGGACCCCGCAACTTACCGTCTTAGGTATTACTGGTAGGTAATTCTACCCGAGCAAGCCTCGTGATTGTAATCAAATTATGTGTATATTCAGCAATTGGTCATTCCAAGGGGGCCGGGAGAGGTAAAGTAGAGCGGGAAGATAGAGGGGTTCCAAGTGATGTTGGGGTTCGCTCTTGAATTCAATAATTACAGGCCACAGCGCCTATTAGCGGTTAACAGTGGAGCCCCAAAAGCTTGGCTTCTGGTGGGGTTCCAGTTGATCAGGCTGAGAGCTTTCCCCTGCAGAGTCATCATAAGGAACATTTTCTTGACCTCAAATACCTCCCGACAAATTTTATCTTAATCTCCCCGAAGACCTACATATTCTTGACAAATCGCAAAAATGTCCCTCGCACAGTTATCGCGGCTCCTCCCATTCCCGGAACCCGACCTCCAACAAATAATCGACTACGCCGAGACGCTATCCAAGGACCAAGCTGCCAAACATTTCAATGAGCTACTTGGAGAATCACCTCAAGCAATAGAATTCATATCGACCTTCAATTCGCGGCGCAAAGACCCGGCCTCCTCTTCCTCGTCAACACCCCAACCGCCCGCACAACAAGCAGAATCTTCAGGCGTCCCTAAAAGTAATCGCAAACAACCAAAGAAGAAAGCTCCCCTCCACACTCCACCACCACGCCAAATCCAAGACAGTTATGCCGCACCAGGCCAAGCATACAAGAAAAAGAGCGAGGACGACTACATAACCAGACGACCCGGTCAAGCAATCCCGGCTGCCAAAAACGCATTCTCTCTCAACAACAAGCCAGAAGTTATTGCAGCACCAAAAGCAAAACCACCACCATCTGCCGCGGGAACATTAATATCAGACTTCAAATCCAAGTCCAACAATTCCCCTCGAAATGCCTCGCGAACATCCTCACCGGCCCCTACACAAAAACCCACGAAAGTCAACATTACCGGTGGCACGTCGATGCATGGGGCATCAACAGTACTCAGCGAACTAGACGCTGTAATCCGAAGCCTCGAAATCTCTACGAATAGCACACTCCTCCCCTCCAACGAGAAACGAAAATGCAATTGTATAGGCGCGCGCCATCCTCTCCTCGCAGCGGCCCCGAATTGTCTGAATTGCGGGAAGGTCATATGTGTCAAGGAAGGGCTGGGACCATGTACATTCTGCGGGAACCCTCTTTTGAGTGCGATGGAAATACAAGGAATGATACGGGAATTGAAAGAAGAAAGAGGGAGAGAGAAGATGGCTCTGGATGCTGAAGGAAACAAACGTGCTGAGGTTTCCAAGAAACCGGCGCCTTTTACACAAGCTAGGAATGAGATAGCACTGAGTCCCGCGGAACAAAAGGCAAAAGAGCATAGGGATCGATTACTAGGGTTTCAAGCTCAGAATGCGAAGAGAACGACGGTTCGGGACGAGGCTGCGGATTTCGAGACACCAGCGACGGCCGGGGCAAATATTTGGGCGAGTCCTGCGGAACGAGCAAAGCAGTTGAAGAAACAGCAGAAGGTGTTGGCGGAGCAGGAGTGGAACGCTCGTCCAGAGTATGAGAAGAGGAGGCAGGTTGTTAGTCTTGATCTAGTGAGGGGCAAGGTTGTGAAGAAAATGGGGATGGCTCGGGTGGAACGGCCACTAGAACCACAGAGTGAAAGCGAGGAAGAGGTGGAAGATAGTCCGTTGGGTGAAATTAGTGGGAATGGCGGGGGTGGAACGTTCAGTAGGAATCCACTGCTGGGAGGGCTCATCAAACCTGTTTGGAGTGCTGGGAAGGGGAAGGAAGTTGATACCCAAGTGCCCAGTGAAAGAAAGAAAACATGGCGGAGAGTTCAAGATGATCTTGATGATAATGAAGCTATCATTTTAGATGGGGGTGCGTATGGTGCAGGCATCTCGGACTCGAGGGAAGAACCTGCTTGTGGATAGAGTAGAGCACTAGGTTCTTTCAATAAAACCAAATGGTTGGGAGGCTGATCTGACGATGAGAACAGCAATTCGTCCCACTGAGGAATTTAGATGGCTCGATGAACAAATATTTTCTTTTCTTTATCAACCTACACTCAACCCAGCGTTGGTTCATCCTTCTATCCAGCTTCAATTAACTGGATCAGTTTCTTCGCTTTCATGTTGCCTCGGGACGAACGGGTTCCAGTATCTAGGTAGGCATCTGTCTCCCTCTCTTGTTTTGTTTTTATCTCAACACCAAGGTACTGTGCACCTACAGGTGGCCAAAATAATTACCCAGTCTCAACGGTTATCGAGAAAGATCGTCAACGAAGAAGGAATAACTGTGTCCACGGCCGAGGCTGGACAACCGAGTTCAACCTTCGAGCGAGGGAAGAAGCAACCCCAGCCTCGTCGTCTGGCGCGGGTTGTCGATGATAAGTTCAAAGTCGTTCTTTCCCCAACTAAACCGCGATCCTCAATTCGTCATCGATGGCGATCTAGGCCCAAGTCTGGCCAGCCCCGAGGAAAATTTTGTCGAACCCATTCCAAGTTGGGAGTTCGCGATGTTGCCCTCCCCAAGTCGCTCCTTCCCTTCTTACCAAACACAACACCAACCAAGCAATTCTTGCCGCAAGCGCGCGCACATCTTGCAAGAAAGGAAAGAACGACACCAGCCCAAAACCCCCCACGTCAAATATTTAAACCCCTCGCGTCCCCAATCCTCTCTTCTTCTTTTTCTTTTCCTTCACACCAACATTTTTTCTCTGTCAACATACAACCCGACTAGCCCTCAAAACCCCTCCATTACACGCACTCCCAAGGCTTCTACGCAAAAGACTGGACAGGCCAACAGCTGAGACCGATCCCTCAGACTGATCCCGAGGTAGCTCAGAAGACTCACGTGTGTCCCCGTGGCTCTGGTTGGTTCTCTTTGGCAGGCTTGGCTACCTGGGTTGTGGAGACTTTGTTTTTTCGATGAACTGTTTCTTTTAATTTTTGTTTTTGGTCTGGGAGTGAGAGGCGGAGATGGAGAGGGACGTCTCTGGTGAGTTTGGAGTCCTTCTGCTGATATGCTCTGGCGAGAAACCTTCTGACAGAATTACTTCCAGGGTTGACAACGGGCTGCAGCAACCCCGCAATCACCACCCGAGCAATTCTACACACCACAACCACCTCGTCTTCATCAAGTATTGCTCACCCGTGCTTGGGTTGACACTCCCAGCGGAGGATTGGAGGGCGCCAGTGGCGGGAAGGGAGGTGAGTTCTCCGAAACCAAGATTGACAGGCAGTATGCAGGACAGACACGACTTGAGAAATGACACGAGTGTCTCAAAACCCCGTCATCGATTTTCGACGACTCAAATGTTGATGGCATACTCGCATACCCAGTCGTCACCCCTCGTCCCCTCCCCAACGATTCATTTTCGAATTCAAATATGTGGAGATAGGGGAGGGGAGTTATACTGTGGCGGTGGACAGTGATCGCGCCTTTCCTTCTTGCTCTCGTCGTTCGGGAGCGTGATAGAATGAAACACACGCCAAGCTGAGGCGAGAGGCAACCTCCTACTCGAATCTTGTCTCCTGAAGTGGCCCTATCAGTGACGGGGTCAATCCAGGGAATGAGAAACCTTACCTTGAGAGTCCAAAGTTGGTTAAAGGTACGCTCACTTTACTCTAAAATCTTAGGCTGCTGTTCAACCAAGACCTCAGTTGAGTTTATTGAGTGAGAAAGAGGGCGGATGTTTTGTTTTGCGGCGGAGATCTAGTGGGTCTTTGAAATGCTTCTTTACTTCAATACTTTGTACAAGAATCCCCATGTTGTTGGACTTTTTCGAACCCCATTTTACAAGTATTTCTGGTAGTGTTGGAACTTCAAGTCCTGCCATGTGTAGGCTGGGCGATAGAAGGGACAACCATTTCCACCTTCTGGTCGCCGCCGCGTGCGGCGCATAGACCTTAATTGTCAAGTCGGAAAGGAACGACTTTCATCTCGAGCTTCAAAGTTAGATGTTACACTGAACATACTCGAAAGCAAACCTACGTTGGAGTTGCAAAGTGGAATCAAGAGAATACGGAGGATTATGGCAGAGATCTAGTGGATCCTCAGGTGCTTCTCTTTCGTACGACTTGGGGTTCCATACCACAGATCATCTTTTTTTTCAGCTTGGTATGAGCAAACCTTTGTTGTCCTTCCGCTTTTAAAGGGCGACTCGAAATATTTCAAGCTGGTGTGTAGAGCCCAGGGCATAAGGTTATGCGTGTTCAACCAGTGGCTCGTTTAATTTGATACCATTCTCAGTCTCGTCATAGTCGTGCGAGATGGAGATCCAGCTGAGGGGCAAGGAGGCTTTTGTCTTGTCGTAATGGGTTAACGGCTATGATGAGACCTCGAGTGCGGTCACTTGTAACTTCATGATTTCACGCAAGAGAACTATTAGGAATGCACGGTAAATTCTCGTATTTGCTATTATAACTCTTGAGAAGCCCCCGTCAAAAATCAACGCATTTTAGTCTCAACAGTTACATATTTCCTAATGCCAAGTAAACCACCTTTACATAATTCCGGCAGTGACTTCGATGATGGAAGGATAATGGGGGTTGAATTAGTAGTATTTTTCACCGGTAGAGGGGATGTCGACTGGTGTTGCCATATTTGGGGAGCTTGATTCGAGTTCTGAGAGATCATTTCTGCTGTGCTTTTCTCCACCACAGTTGTGGTCGGTACCGCTTTTGTGGTTGTAGCACTCTCCTCTCTCAGCTAGGCGGCCGGGTGCACCACTGGTTAGTGCGAGGAAGAAGAAGAGAGCTGAGAGGGCGATGAGTCTCATTTTCAATATCTTTGTATTTGAGTTGTTTGATGGTCGTGACAATTTGGTTTCAGGTCTGGATTTGAATTTTTTTAAAGGAGAAGCTCTAGTGCTGGAAACTTTTGACTTTTATACTTTTTCCTTTGGTTGGAGCTGTGATTGGGGTTTTCATGTTGGTGATGGAACACAACCACTAACCTCAAATCGCCATTCATAATCCCAGTTTTGAATTCCTGACAAGCTACTTTTCTCATGAATCTCAAACCTGAAATTGAAATATTGATCCTACTTCGTTATTAGAAATAGCGAAATATCACCCCTTTATTCCCCATCCACATTTGCCATCTCTGGCACAATTGCTTCTACATCTCCCAGAGCCGATCGGCTTTCCAACCACCGACTAAAGATTGCAGCCATCACCAAAAATCCCGCACCCACAGGTGCAGCCCATTGCCCCACAGACTGAATTCCCTCAGCAGCAGGAATTCTCACCTCCCCACTCATTCCCAAAATATACATCTCTCCCATCACGATAAGGGGAATAGCCAAGACCAAGTTCAAAACCCGGACCATGGTGGTGAACCAGAGACTCATGAACTCTCTAAGCTTATACGTTTCATCTTTGAATCTAGTAGACCCGATTCGAGAAGCGAAAAGGTCCCATGTTTTATCCAATACTTTGGTGTGTAATATGGGAACTATCCAAGAACGTGTGTACTGAACGAGTGTTTGGACCAAGGCTAAGGCGAGGGCGATAAATCCTATACACCAAAGTGTTGTAAACTTTCCGCCGTGGAGAGTTGTAAAAGGGATTATTTGCACTTCCCCCGCCCCACCACGGATAGGGGAGTTACGCGCGTTGAAACATGAGTATGTGCAATTAAACTGCAGATTTGAGTTTTGCAACTGTGCTGGAGACTCTAAAGCCGTTGTTGTATTCGTGTCAAGGCAGAGAATTTGCGAACTTTTATGCTTGAAATAGAGATTTGGCGAGTCGAAGGAGGTTAGGGGGACAAAAGGCAGTTCTTGCTGGTTTTCTGCGGTGGGTGTAAATGAGTTTCCTAGGATGAGATTCCCGAGCCCGGACATGGAAGTTATAGTTCCAAGCATCATCCAAAGTCCCCAGGTGAGTATTATGGGGCGAGCGGCTGAATCTCTGACTGTGGAGGAAAAATCTATGACCGGACCTGGAAACATTGCTCCGATAAGGAGAAGAAGAGTGAGAGGTATCATATCTGAGTCAACGACTGATGGATTGGTCCCTTGGGAGAAGAGTATGACGAATATGTGTAGAACCGCTGTTGAACTGTATATCATGGCTGAGCAGAGAGCTCCTGCCACTAGCCAAGGTTGTCGTCTTGCTGCGACGGCGAAAAACAGTGAGACATAATATAATAGCCGAGGAAGAAGACCGTATTGGCCACTGATGGGGTAAACACACGATACCATTTTATTGTATTGTGTGGCTTCAGCAGACACGAGAGCATCTACCTCGGGGGAAGTATATAGGTCTGCCGATGGTTGGCTCTTGGTGAGTTGAAATATTGAGACACTCATAATTAACAGTCATATCAAGTTGAAGCTTGAGTTTGACAGAGACTGACAAACCAAGTGCATATATACCATAGCTCCACACGAGTATTTGACCTTAGTATAGTCCCAGTTCACGTTTTAACCATATGAACAAGGCCTTCAAGCAACTGGGGAATCCTTTCTCTAGCAATCAAAAAATTCATCGACGTTGTCGTGGGGTCCAAATTCTCGGTACCATTGTGCGACTCGTCACATGCAGCCATTCAGGCATTTCATAATAAGCCACCCCCTCCTGATAAATTAATATCAACCAATCAAAGAGATATTTAAAGTAGAGTTCCGTGCCTGTGGTTTGTAGCCTAGAGAGTAATCATTTGGTAGTGCTCAAAGACAAAAGAATACAACCACCCTCCAATATTTAAGGCACGACGCAGGAAATTGTTCGGGGCACAACAGATTTCAAAAAATTTCCCGCAGCTTGCACCAGAAATGAGAGAGGAAGGGAGAAGTTATATTTATATAAATAAAACCGTGATTCTAGAATATTCTAGGTCACGTGTACCTATTAAACTGATTCTAAGCGATTCCACACCACAAGAGGCAACCTCGATACTCGTTAGGTCAGGAACTCGTCAACTGGTTGAAGCAATCACCAGTTCCCATGACTAGAGACAAAAAATAAAGGGCATTTAAATCAAATTAAACAAAACTCATTGACATCATAATCCCCGCATGCTCTACCTCTGCTTAGCAGGATACATAAATCTCAAGCCCACAAACGCCACGATCCGATAGATCGTCCCCAATAAAAGTAACATTAAACAATCCCTAGTATATACATCTAGCCAATACCCCAAATTCGTCCTCGCAACTTCAATGTTATAGAGATATCTCAACGGTGTCAGATTATCTGTGAAATAGGCCTCGGAGAGCCAAGTTCCAGGGCTGGATCGCCATAACCAAGCCATGTGCCAAGTACGAACTTTTTCGAGGGTAGGAGACATTCCGTTCAGCACTCCTACAATAAGAGAAAGCATTACCGCTAGGAGGGGTCCATCTTCGCGACGAGTGACCATGGAGACGCAGGACGCAAGGCCGTAGATGCAGTAGAAGTAGAGGAGGTTGGAAGCGAATGCGTGCATGTAAGAGATTTGCGGGGTAGAGAGGAGCATGAACATAGTTGTAAAGTGGAAATTCGCTAGCACCATTCTGGGTATCGTACTAAACACTTTTCCCATGTAATACGAGAATCTGTTATGGCCAGCTGCTGCTTCCCTCCAGAAAACTAGTTTCTCTTCGCCAAAGATCTTTACACCTGGCGCGGAAGCTGTAAGTCCAATGGCGAGACCGACGAGAAGGGACATCTGGGGGATTTTGGAGTAGGTTATTGCCGAGGAGATTAAAGAATATGGCTCGATGTATATTCCGGTGAAATTGTCTCCTTTGGCGTTGAGTTGAGCAAGACCAATGAGGAAACCAGACATGGCCCCGACACCGAGCTCAAAGAAGAAGGAGGATTGCATGCGATATTGTTGCAAGAGAGAGCGGTTGAAGCAGAACCAGAGTTGTCGATACCATTGAGCACCACGTTGCTTGATAGTATTGTTCAACGCAGCGGTCTCGGCGACGGAAATAGTTGGTCGCTTATCCGAGTCTACGAATGAGGAAGAGGGGTGTTCGTGGGCCCAATAATCGATGAGACCTTGAACGCTAGCATCTCCACTTGGTTTATAAAGTCTTCCTTCTCCAGCAATGATATCACCCATCACATCGGCTGGATTGCTATGATTTGGGAAGTTAAACCCTAAGTTTTGCAAGTATGGTTGAATGCCCTCCTCAGGACCTTGGTATATCATCCTTCCAGCTCCCAGGAGAACAAGGCTATCAAGAGATTCAAAAATTTCTGGTCGAGGTTGATGGATGACGGTAATTATAGTCATTCCCAGTCGTGAAAGGGCTTTCAAAGTTGCCATAATGGAAGCTGCAGCTGTTGCATCTAGTCCAGAAGTTGGTTCGTCAAGAAAAAGTGCCATGGGTGCTGCTGCAAGTTCCATTCCAATGGAAACCCGTTTTCTTTGCCCTCCCGAAATTACTGGTGCACCAGGACTTCCAACGAGGGAATTTTTGACATGGTCGAGTTGCAGGCAATTCAACAACACATCGACGTGGTGTTGAATTTCGTTATCTGACCAGCTTGCTGGAAGTCTGACCCTCGCAGAGTGGAGAATATTTTCGCGGACAGTCAATTCGGGAAGAACAATATCATCTTGGGGAACGTAGCCAATGATCTTCTTATATCTGCGATATGGTTAATTTGAACATCCAATAAACGACAGCTATGGTGACTCACTTTTTGATATCACCAGCAATACCATTGACTTTGGTAATCCCGGTGATCCCAGACTGCTTACCCATGAGCACATTGACGAACGTAGCTGGCACTGTTAGCTGACAACATCGGAAATACAGAGTAAGAACTTACATTTTCCTGCTCCAGAAGCTCCCATAACACCCCAAAGAGAACCAGCATGAATCAACCCCGAAACATCCTGAAGAATAGGCCGTGGGCTTTTCTTAGGATGAAATCTCAAATTCTGAAACTCAAAACTCAATCCAAAAGTCGAAGCACCCAGAATCTTAGAAAGAGATTGAACAAATCGTTGCAAATCCGTTCTATCGGCTCCATTGTTATCCTCATTCATATGCTCAGCAAGAGAGAAATTCATTTCAGCTACCCCCATGGCCTGGAATCCGGTTGGTTGGCGTCTGAGTTGTCGATCGAATCGATTTGGAGAGGTGGACATAGGAATCATATTTGACTCTACGTTTATCGAACCATGTAAATATTCGCTCTCGTCGTCTAGTTCTTCGTATTGTTTTCCCTGATTTTTGCCGCGAAACCTCCCAGCCATGGGGTTGTAGAGAGTGGGGTTTCTTTTGATGGGATGTGCTACTCGATCCTCTTTCTTGTTTGCTTTTCTGGCGACGAAAAACCCTCTAACTTTGAGCATGATGACCATGAAAATGAGCAGGGCGTCAATAATTATAATAATTCCTAATGGTATGAATGACATGTCTCGTACTGACTCCTTGGGGCAATTTGATATGGCTGGTGGAACTATTAGTGAATCTTTCCACTAGAGAAAAAAAAAATACACAAGCGAGAATACGCACAACTACATTTCCTCGGCTCAAAAGATCCCTTTGGACAGTAATTTCCTTGAGGGCACGATGTCTTTTTCTTCCCGTTTTCTGGGCAGTAAAATCCAGCTGGGCACAGAATCGGTTCAAAGGTACCCTGGGCTTCACAGGATCCACCGTGCAATCTGGTATTCAGACATCCAGGTTCGGGACCGCAATACTGTGGTAGGCGCGTCTCATTATTATTAGGACCTGCAAACTGTTAGATATACTCAATCCAGGAGGAGGTATTACCTACAGTAAAATCCTTTCAAACAGCCCACTGCTTTCCAGGATGAGATATTTTGCATGCCCAATGGTTGCGCACCAGAGATACATAGCTTCGAAGGGGGGACAGACATCGCCTAAGTCTGTACTGCGAAAGAGCCTGCTGAAATCTGCTAAAAGTTTGACGTCGAACAAGTTTAGGGACGACCTAGCTTTATGTATGGACGAATGTGCCGCAAGGTCGTCTAGGTCCACTGACAGGGAACAAACTGATAGACGATTTGATTTACGACAGTGGAACTAGCCACAACATCCAGGTACCGCCCCTATAAACTCACCGTGTATGGTCCGTGCTTCACTTACGACAGATACGAAATTTATCTGTGCACCTTAATACCACCTCCCACTAAAAGTGGGTATACCGTAGGAGGCGGTACATAGATGTCAGCCTGCTTGGGGCTATGCCTCATTTGAAGATCGATGAAGCTATTGTACGTAACGATTTTAAATTGGGAACCTGGAACATCAATTAATAGTCATTTCGAGACTGGAGTAAAAGGAGGTTACATCTTAATAAGGAGGAATGCAAGTATGCTTCTTGCAACCTGTAGGTCCTTGAGTCTAACTCATACTCCATATCTTTTTGATCGATTGTTGTCCATATCTGTCGTATTGTAAGGGTAGATTTTTATGTACGTACTAGCTGGTGGAAATATACGAACGGTTCCGGCCCAGCAGCGACTGAGCCGCATCGTCTAAATCCATAAGGCTAACCCAACGAGGCGTATCTTCATGTACGTGAAAGGCGCATTCGAGATTGCCTGGGAAGTGGTAAAGTGGAACCTGTAAAGACTCCGCCTATTTTAGGGGCTGCAGCTTCCTTCAAATTCCATGTTTTTGGTGTTGAACACAGCCGCATGCGACTAGCAATTCTGTAGACTAGTGTTGTGATAGGCCAGTTCGGGTATTTCAACGCGTTTCATCATCTCATCTCACTTGCGGCGTAAGATTCTCCCTATCCATTGGATCAAATCACCCCTGCAGTACGACAGCCAAGTATATTCAATTGGTCAGTTGAAAGAATACAAGTGGGTCGGGATCTCCCCAGAGCTGAGCTGAGATTTGAAGAAATTGAAACCAACAAATATAGTTGTTGTTGCAGCTCGCACATCAGCTCAGCTCAGAAAGAGATTTTGTTCGTCTCGCACACGACCTGTGCCGGGATTCTCGAGATATCTTGCTCGGATCTCAAAATCCGAATGGTCTCGTACAATCTTTCTCATCTGGTTTCGCAAATCGTAATAAACGGCGACATAGAACCCCCAAGGAAGAAGCGCCCCGTCTCAGAATCGTGAACAGCGACTGTTGCGCCAGGGAGGACACCAGTGTTATCCTCAAATACCTTCCCCACTACGTAGTCACCGTCATCCCATTTTTCCACATGCGCTTTCCTACTCGTACCTTGGTATCCCTTTCCTTCCCTGCTGATTTTGAGTACGGCGCTTTCTGGAATGAGGTTGAATGGATCCTTGGTAGCTTTAGCCCAGTTGTGAAGTTTGGGAAATGCCGCCGCATAGATGTCTCCATTGCCATCTACTGCCAGATTATCGAGGGGTAGCATGGAATTGATGGTATGGACCAAGTGTAGCTTGTGGTCTTCTGAAAGTGAGAATACATCAATTTTCACGCCAATAGTATCGGGGACATAAATCAATCCATCGCGACCTCGAACGAGCCCATTGGGAAATGAGAAGCCCGACGAGTATGCGATATTGCAAGAATTGCGATTGCAGAATCCAACACTTCCACCACCTAGAGCAACAGCAAGTCCTCGTCGCTGAAACAAATTAGCTCCTTGAGGTGCAATCTGGACATGGTGTACATACTTGTCCAACCTTTGTAGGATTATCATTTGTGAAAACAAAAGAATGGCCGTTAACCCAAACAGCTCGATTTGGTGTCTGAATTGCTTCGTCGAAGTAAGTCCTCACATGACGCATAGATGAGCTTCCAGCCCTAGTTTGGAATTGCTCAATGGTCGAATTCGCCCCAACTAGAGTAGCGTCGAGAGCCTCTCCGGTTCTAGGGTCAATTGGCGGGCGGTGGTTGACAAGGAGTATTCTCAGAATATCGGTATGCTTGTCTTCCCGAATATCGATGCCGTGCAGATTCAAAGTACCATCACCATTGTTTCCCGTGAAATTCTCCAGCGAGAGCCATTGAATTCGGGAAGCCAGGCGACCAGAACCACGAGTATCAAGCACCGCGATGCGGTCTTTCAATCCTCGGCCGGTGTTGTTGAGATTGTTGATCCTGAAAGAGTCAGTTGTTGATTGAACTTGGGAAGGCATGGTGAACAAACGCTGGAAGCCACTGCTGACGGGATTCGCTATCAGAACAGGCCATGTAGAGATATCCGGTCTTTTGATGTAACCACATATCCTCGCAACCTTCAAGACCTAGCTCATCTATTTTCTGGCAGCGGACATGGCTATAGTCCTTGATCGACCCGACTTTGCGGCCATAGCCAAGGACACCGAATATAACATTTTTAAAAAAGAATTGGTACAAAACCCCGATGAAAACCACGCCAGTAATGACAAATTTTGACGCGAGATTGACCATTGCGATGAAATTAAATTTTGACGGAAGAAATGAATTTGCGGAAAACACTGAAGGGCTGATGATGTTTGCTTTTTCCAGGGGAGGAAATGAGCGGTGACAGAAGGCAGAAAACCTAATTGGGAATCCACATCGCCAATTGGAAAAATGAATATGAGACGGAGTATGCTTTCACGAGAAGGCACGATTTGTATCTTGTGTAGTATGGAGGTGAGGGGTTGTTCCGTTGCCGAGATCACCGAAGTCCAGACAAGCCTCGGGAAGTGGAGTTTTCTGTGATCATGGAAACTGAAGGCTTTATATAAACTTTGCACACTAGCAAGGAAAACCCGACATGATATATGATCGTTCCAAGGCGGTTCACATCCGATTGTGTCAAAAAGTTTTCAAAGCAAGTTATGGAATTGTCACGTGCTCGTGTTATTTGTTTGGGACTCTAAGATCGATTGATCAATCCTCTTCCTCACTCCCTCCTCCCCTCCAAAACCACACTACCCCCACTACTATCCTCTCTCACAATCCTATCCATCCCGCTCCCGTCCCAAGGAAGCACCAGATTCAAGAAAACCCCCACCACAGCAGCAACAATAAATGGCGTCTCAACAACAAGATTCAACCCCTGCTCAAAACCCTGCAACCTAACATTCGATCCGGAATAATCCAAGATTCTATTGAACCAAGCAGGTTGCACAATATCCATAAATCCAATCCCCAAACTAGCAGTAAGGATAAAGCGATTCCGTCTCGTCCAAGCGATAAGTCCGAGAACCCGGATACCTGCTACGGCAATGGTGCTGTAGAGGAAGACTTGCATACCGCCTAAAACAGAGGGAGGCATTGACCCGAACACTGCACCGAATTTACCAAAGATTCCCATGAGGATCAGGAAGGCAGAGGCGCACCAGCCTGCTCTTCGACTTGCGCATCCGGTTAAGACGATGACACCGTTGTTTCCTGCTTGTGATACCATGGGGGGACCTGTACCGAAAGCGGACAGGAGAGAACCGAGTCCGTCACATAGGATGCCGCCTTGGATTCGAGAATTAAATTGTGTGCCTTCAATGTCAACGTTCGAAATTTCTGCCGTGGCGAGTATATCAGGCATGCAACTAACGGCTTCGCAGATGAACATGATGAGTAAAGGTAGGATAAGTGCTCCATCGACTGAAAGTTTGAAGGTGTGGACCCAGAGGAATGTAATTGCTGGTGCTGCGTCGATATTTTCTCGTGACCAGTAACCCGTTGCTCCTGAGATTGCACAACCGACTGCTAGTCCCAGTACGATTGATGCAGACTTCATTAACGGCGAGCCGAATTGTTCGACGATGATTACCGAGATAAAGACACTGAAGCCAAGTCCGATGAGTTTTGGATCTCCCCTTTGAAGCCGTCAGTACTCTTCATCCCCAATGTCAAGGAACATATAAGATGACTTACCAAGCAAGAGGTCTTGGAGCTCCTGTATTAGGACACAAAGCATGAAAAGACTCTCCGCCATTACAATTGGAACTGCCACCCCAATTCTGCATGCCACTATTGATCAAATAAACACCAACAAGCAACAACAAAATCCCTGTGACAATTTTGGGAAAGATTTTGTTGAGTTTCTTCGGTGGAACCATACTCATAGCAATCTGGATCCAAACAGTACACAAAATGCTTCCTAAGATAGCACCCCAAGCATCAGGACATGGCAATTGTGTACCATCATCTGCTGTTGGGCAGGTCCCATTCGCGTATCGCATCGAGGTATAGTTAAACGCGATTGGTAAGATGTCGAAGGTCGGGCCAACGACCGAAAGCAGTCCAGTTCCGATGTAAAATGGCGTTTTGGAAATGTGAACTCGGGTGACTTGCAAAGCAGTCACAATTCCAGTCGTAATGAATGCAGCAGAGACAAGGTATTGTGTAATCTGAGTATCGAAATTGAAGGCACCGTTTGCAATCGCAAGGGGAGGAGAGACGATAGATCCGATCATCGTGAGGGCATGTTGAAGGCCGAGAAGTATCGTGAGTAAAATTGGGACTTCGTCATTGAGGCCATAGAAAGGAGCCCGGTGGTTTTTGTATTTCTTATTGAGGGGCCAGATATTTGGCGTAATTAGGTAGAGGTAGTCCTGAGTTCAATAAGTATCTTTCCTATCGCGCGTGGTACAAAGAGACACTCACATAATCACCAATCCATCCTTCGCGACTAGTAAAATAATGCTTCAAATGTTGCCGTTGATTCTTCTGATGGTCAGCACCCTCATCAACTGAAGGCGTATAAACAACATCCTGCTCGCCACCAAGTTTCTCGTCGCTAGATGGATTCATCGTCAACAAGCTGGCCAGAAAAAGAATGATGTGACAAGCCAATTGAACATTTCACTAACCTCCTGGAATGGTTTTCTTCGCCTTTATTAAAGATTCTAGATCTTTTATGAATTTGGTTGCGGTATTGATTGATGAACGGCTAGATTGGTGCATGGAGGGGGAGAAGAGTGGGAGTGATAACAATTAGGAGACAACCGCGACCAATCAGCGTTCTAGGATTGCAGTTATCAGATCGGAATCGCCCGCAACATCAAGTTATATGGTGAATCCCAGCATGAAATCCGTGGGTTGATTTCTTTTTGATATCTTTTTGGGCGAAGTTGATAGTCGGTGTCAGTTTGAGAAATACGAAAAGCAGGCACCCGGCAAGTAGGACTGTGTCGTACGAATGAACCGAATTTAGAATTGTGGCTAAGGTGCACAACTGAATCTTTTAAGGTCTCCTCAAACTACATCAGCAAGCCCATGACCAGGGAACCAACTATCATAATGTCAGCCCAAAAATCAACCATCTACACGAATGCGACAATAATAACCATAAACGCCACCCGAGATATAATTCTAGATGGAGAAATCCATGTAACCGGTAGCTACATAACCGCGATCGGAAAATCATCGACACTCCTAAGAAACCCGGACACAGAAGTCGTCAATTTGAAGGGCCAACTTGTCATCCCGGGACTTATCAACACCCATTCCCACCTCGCACAATCTCTTCTTCGAGGGTTGGCGGAAGACTTGCCACTTCATTCATGGCTTTGCGATGCCGTTTGGCCATTGGAAGCATGTTACGATGCAGACGACGGATATATCGCCGCGAGATTGACAATTGCTGAAATGTTGAAGAGTGGGACGACATGTTTCTTGGAGAGTATGTTGACCCACCGATCGGGATTTGAGAATGTAGTACAAGCTGTGGAACAAAGCGGAATACGAGGGTGTCTTGTTTGTTCTCCTTTCACTAAAGTTGAAAGTGTGACTAACTTGTAAACAGGGGAAATTAGTAAAATTCGAGGAAAGCAATAAGCAACTCAACATCACCGACCCAAGGGATAAAGATGTGGATTCCATGTCAATTGCTTCAATGCTTGCCGTACATTCCAAGTACAACAACTCGTTCGATGGCAGACTGAAAGTCTGGGCAGCTGCCGGTACACCTAGAGGATCACCATTATCCTTCCATCTCTCGATAGGCGAAGTTTGTCGTGAGCATGATATTGGAATCACCATGCATTGCGCAGAAGCTCCAAGAGACCTGGCAATTTATCGAGACTGTTATGACTGTACGCCGATGGAATTTTGTGAAGCCGCAAAACTCACGGGGCCTCGAACGGTACTTGCCCATATGGTGCATCTGGATCTCCCTGTTGATTTGTCAATTCTCAACAGAACACAAACTTCAGTAGCTCACAATCCCAATAGCAACCTCAAACTTGCATCTGGAATTGCTAAAATCCCCCACATGTTGAACGCCAAAGTGAACGTGAGCCTGGGAACTGATGGTGCCCCATGTGGCAATACCTATGACATGTTTTGGGAAATGCATCTGGCTGGCATATTGCACAAAGGCGCCAATCTTGATGCAACACTTGTAGGTGCCGAAGAAGCATTGGAGATGGCCACACTCAACGGAGCGATTGCCTTGGGTATGGAAAAGGAGATTGGGAGTCTGGAAGTGGGTAAAAAGGCAGATTTTGTGGTGATAGGTACTGGTGGTTTACATGTAGCACCATTTGATAACGACCAGATTTTGAAGGGTGGCGTCAGCCCGGTAACCACTGTGGTATATAGCTGCAGTGGAGCGGATGTGAAAATGGTTGTGGTAAACGGAGAGTTGCTTGTGAATGATGGTGTTTTGGTAAAGATGGATGAGGAAGAGATATTGCGAGAAGCCAAAAAGTCGGTGGAAGGGATCAGAAGTCGCTCCGGCGTGAAAGCTGCAAATAGAAAAGGATGGAAATATATTTGAATATAAGAAGTAAATCCTAGTAACGCTCTAACTTTAAAATACCCCGACTTACCAGTTGAAGTTTGAACGGGTCCACATGGGTTTACACTAGCAACATCACACAGAATTTTTTGAAGACCCACTAGCTCTCACCACCTGTGTATCAAGTCCTGGTCAACAATAATAATTCAGCCTATGCTTTTAGAAAACTAAAAGTACTTCACTTCGAAGCTTCGAAGTATTACTTGGCTCTCAGCTCTCGATTCTTTTAACCTCGTTCCTCAACCTGACCCCCACTTCGGCAAGGGCTTCGACCTCGACCTCGCGACCATTGAGGGGGGAGAGTGAGGAGAGGTGGCAAATAGGTATGGTATCGCATCGGTCTATTGTGGATCTCCCTGGCGCTCTCTCAAGGTCGTTCCTTCCTTTGCTGGACATCTCGGCTCGACTGGCTCTCTGAGAAGGTCGCTCCTTCCCTCCCGAGTTGGCCCAGACCTCGTTCTACCACGACGAGCGCGAGAAGGGAAGGCACGACCCCCAACCAGTCCAGAGTATAAAACCCCCCTCCCCATCCCCCATATATATACTTTTTCGTTGTCGAAAACGGATCGCGAGGGGTAGGAGAATGAGGTTGAGACAAAGTCTTTCACCTCTCTCTCCCTCGAGAATTTCGCCCTCTCTCTCCACGGCGGCGTAACACTCCATCGATGAATTGTTTTCATGAATCTCTGCAGTTTCGAGAAGTCTTTGTCGATCCGCAGGTTGTGTGCCCTGCCCGTCATTCCCATCGTTGGCATCCTTCAACCTCTCGATAGAGTTTCAAAGCAATCATCGTCAACCTGTATTGCCTGGGGCGGATTCGAGCTTGTGCAAATAGCTATAGCGTGTCAGCTATGATTTCCCAGCGATTGCGGGGGTGTTGACGCCTCAGGCAGAAGTTCGAAATGCCCTCTATTCAGGGGACAATTGCTATAAAGTAATCAAGAGCATTGTCTCTTGGGAAACCTTGTTTTTGCCGAATATTCAGTTTACAAACATTTAAGTATAGTTGTCACAATTTTATTATGCCTTCGCTGACGTTTCTTATAAGTTGGGAGAAGACAACCCTCTACCCCCTTCTCTCAAATTTTTTATTGTTTGCCTTATATCGAAATGTCACGAGAGCCTTATCCCTCCAGAATGGTCCAGAACCATGACCCAATCGGCGAGGGGAAATTTGGGGGAACCAATCTTAGAAAGGTTTATGTCTTGGCATTCTGTTTTGTTTTGCTATTCGACACCATCGTGGCTTAAATGTCACTGCCGTCGAAGAAGTCGGGCGTCTCTAATATATTATGATGCATGATGATACAAGCTGCCCAAAAGAGGTGTAGGAAGTTCCTCAGCCAAGTTGCAAACTCTTATTTTCACAATCAAGAATTTCTAGGAAACCTGTAATCTAACAGTCTTCTCCAGAAGCTTTCTTTCTTGCCCCCATCAATCCTTTAACATGGCTAATAACAGCCCACCCTCACCGTCATCGCCAACTAGCGGAACTATTGAATTGGCTGCACGAGGAATTGACCTCACGACAGCCTTGATCGAAGCAGCCTCGTCGCCAAACAAGATAATCAATCTCGCCATAGAACTTGGACACTGGCTTGGACGCGAGAAGTTGAATCGTTTTCAGCTAGAAGATTTCATGAAGAAAGGCAAAGACTTGGTCCGTCCGAATAAGAAGGCAGAGGCCTTTTACGATGAGGTCATGCAGGGCGAGGAAACCCCCCGATTGCAAACCTCGCGTGGAAACAATCAGGTTCTTTGGGTCGCTTGATGGTTCGAGATCCATGGTTATCGTGGATTGTGTCTACAACAGCATGCCTTTTTGAAAGTCATCGAGAGGATTATGTTTCAGAAACCTTGTGTATGATTCTGATCCAAGGAAGCGTTCCAACAGATTCAAAACTTGATCTTCGAGAACTTAAGCGCCATCCAAGTAGGATCCAGCTCAAAGCTGTGGCGGATAAGTTGGTTTTGAGTGTGTGGTTCAATGTTGTCAATTCTGGGAACTGCGTGACACCTTTACCGGAATCCCTGAGGAAAGTCAGTTCTCGAGGTCATAATCTCGCGAGCGAAGACTTGGCCATTATTATCAACGAATTGCGTGCCCCTCGACAAAGCGTCGTCATTCAGTCAACACATCTTCTTCTCGATCTTACTCGGTAGTTGCTGATGCACTTTGATGGAGACTTGCAAGTCATCGTCAATAGCAGGATTGTGTATAAGGAAAGCCTTGGTTCAATTGGTCGCAAAATCGAGCTTCGGGTGGATAAAAATTGCACCGAATCATGTGATGACACTACACCTAGCACATACAGCCTCCTGGTCGACATTTCAGGTAGCTACAAGGAGTTTTGGAGTGGACGTTATAAACTCCCGCATCTACAAAATACGCAGCCGGCAAGCCGGCAACGATTATACTCTATTATACGAGCATACCCACCAGAGAGTAAAGCCGCAACCCCAAGCTTACATGTTGCGATAAAATCCACAGCACAAGAAATAGTCTCCTGGTTGCTCACTATACCATTAATGCGTCAGAGAAGATGCCCAGATCTTGGATTCTTCGCAGCCATGTTCAGTGGACCAAAGGAAGATGCCACTTCAATAACTGTTTCCAATATCATTGGAAGAAGCCCTGATATTCTCAACCATAGAGGTTCAACGGGAGTGACTAAAACTGTCTTTGCGGAAAGATCAGTCGTTCCAGAGGGGGAAGTTTCAGACGAAGACAATTTGCATCTAAGCCAGGATCAAGTAAGCAGGAAACGGGGTTTAGACAATATTTTCGGACATTTCCCCATTCTTCAGGATTTAATGGCTGAATCAATTATGTGTTGTAGCTGTCGGTCCTGCCGCTCGCATTCACAAGTCCCCTCTGTTTCAATCCTTCGTGGAAACGGTTGCGTGCGAACAACCGCATTCCAAGAAACCCTGATATTGATCGCCCATGGAATCGCAGATGGATTTGGTGTCGACGACGTTTCTGCAGCTTCAGATACAACACCTGTTACTGAAGCCATGATATGTCTCCTCCAAGAGTTATGTGAAGATAATAGAATTATCTGGGACACATGGTTTAGTGTTGCTGCATGTGTCTTCCTCGGATGTCCATTTCAACGTCATGTCTTGGACGCTAAAGACGGTGGCATAACATATGCAGCAATTCAGTATGGAAACCTGGCAGTGGTCGCTCCTTGGGTAGACTTGTCACAACAGCTTATGGTGGAAGGTTGCTTCCGTCTTACACCAGCCAAAGGTCGTGTTGGCATCACTACTTATGATAGTGAAGACCGAGAGCAATTTCGAAGTGTTGAAGAAGAGTTTGCCATCATTCAGACGGGAGCAACAGGAGACACCAGAAGTTGATCCCACGAATATCCCAAAGAATCAATTCTTCCTGGAACCGAAATTACTTTGGATGATGACCACACAATACCTGACGTAGACTTCATTCTCGTTTCTGTTGCAGAATCCATCTATCGACTCCTAATGAGAGTTCAAACGCAGAATTATAGTCGTATTATTGACTCCAGTGCCACCATAAAACGCATCACGAGAACCCTCCCACTCCATCCCCGCTGTCGACACACCAAGACATGTACGCTTCCAAAACTAGCTTTGCCAGCATCGGTCTACTCCTTCGATGACGTTGTTGGTCAGTGGTGTAAATGGGATGATGAAGGTGTCTACGATGTTTCAGATGAGGTGGAAAAGCCGGCAACGTACCATGTAACGGAGCGACTTACCAGCCAGCTGCAGCAAAACATTGCTTTGGCACTTTCTGTGGATACCATTGCTACGGTTGATAATGGCCTATGCTTTGATTGCATGCTTAAGATTGTCGAACGAGTTGGCAACCCTCCTGATCGTGCAGAGCCCTTCCATGACAGATTTCTAATTATTGGTGGGGATGTTGGAGATAAAGCACTGGCCGTTCGTCGCAGAGTATAATGTGGGGGGATATAATACATTTTCTCTTGTGGTAACTTATCCTCACCAACGAGTGACAATGAGTTTATTATCGCTGTTAATATCTTAAATGCGTAACTTATAGAGATTGAGGTGACATTTATCTATTTCGGTTGTTTTTAATTATTTGATGACCTACATCCGATGGTTGGGGTACGGCGACCACCATCTAATTTCATCAACTATACTGTGGTCTACAATGCCAACCAAAAGTTCTTTTCAGGTTTCCAATCATTACAAATAAAGGGTGATAGATTTCTATTTATTGCTACAAGTGAGAGCCACCATTTAGTTTCTCTAGATATTTACATCCCCAAAAGCTTCTCTACGCGCGGTTCTACGCCACCCTCTACATTTAACCAGTCCACACCTTTGGACCAGGAATGGTGTAACTTGTTGGCTACACAGAGGCTGTTAGTATTAGGACTTTCATATATTACAGAAGGCAACGAACCACAGGGTAGTAGATTTGGATCAAGATTCCAGGGTCAGTTGCCGAGTAAGCTCCTGGGAATGAAACCAAGGGGCTAGGAGTCCCACTACCACCGCCGGTAACAGTAATTTGTCCACAAGACAGATAAAATTGTGCACCGTTCGTGTTGCTTGCAGCGTGAAGACCGATGTGTTCAATACGTGCAAGATAATCGCCTGATGGTGTCGCCTTTGGGATTGGGAAGCTGAGGGTTTTCAAGCCTGTGCACTATTAGCAACAGTCTTTTCCGGGTAGGAAATACGTACCAGTTGCTGGCCAGGTTCCTCCATTGGAGTTGAGAGCAGTAGGACCTTGTTCAAAAACCTTGAACCAAACTGCACCTGCACCATCCCAGTTTGCAGCAGTCTTTCCAGCGGGAACTTTGGCTAAGTATGCAATAGTTGGACCTGGGTGTTGAATTTCGGGGTCGACAGCAAATCCGAGGGTCTGTCCAGCAGCGACTGACAAGATACCGGGTGCAAATGCTGTTGATGCATCCTTTCCGCATCGAATATCCAACAAGGAAACGTCCGTCACTGGGCCATGGCTGTTCATGTCGGATCTTTCGCGGACTGCAATATATTTAGAAAAGAAAGAGACTACCGAATGAAAATCATACCTTGTTGCCAAGTCGCCTGAGTGGTTCCACCATAGTTCAAGGCGTTGAAGTTATAATGGGCGTGAGCCACAGAGGCAGAAGCTAGAAGAACAGTGAGGAGCTGCATATTGGGTGAAAATTGAAAATGATAAAATGCGGATGATCTAGTTGATGAAGTTTTTTGGAAGACCGTCGCCTTATATACACCACTTTGTGAGCTTGGTTCCATTCTCATTGGTGCTTTCTTTAAACAGCTTGAAAGGTCATTTGCAAAGAATAAATTATCAGCCCTCATGGAACTTCCTCACTTAATGGAGGTTCCGTGTCTTTCATCTTAGGCTGAGGCAAGTGTGGTCATTTTCTTATGTTTCTTCGCGGCTGAATAGGGTGTTATAACCGTGGTTCCGAATTAGCGAATTAGAAATTGCTACCGATTGGCGATCTTGTCTACTTGGCGCGTGCCACGGAAACGACTGCCGTAGATAAATTAATAACGGAAGTAGAATATGGGGTATATGTGAATAAGTCCCAAGCGGCGCAGTGATTCAAATTAAACCTATTTAAGCGATGCAGGTTAAGCTTTGGCGCTGAAATCTAGAATCGTCACGTCATTCTACAGGGTTTCCAAGCTACATTTTGTGAACTCTTACACAATCGCCTAATTCTACACCTGTTATGAGCCGTGATGCTCGATTTCCATGATAACGGTAGGTTTTCTAAAGGAACCAATCTCAAAAAGCCGAGCGTCAGTTTTTGCTGAGAGTGTAGTACTCGTTGAACATCACAAATACAAAAGGTCAAGTTATTTTGTTGCGAGTTTCACACTCAACAAGATAGATGAGGATATTTCTAAAACATCTTTCTTCTGCACTTCAAACGACTCTTCAACAAGGTGTCAGGGAGTGAGTGGTCCCTTCTTCGGCTAACTATCTCCTTGATTTGACTTAGCCAGCCTTCGCGTTTTCCTCGTTCTTACGATAGATACAATATTATCTCTTTCACTATACTGAAGTAAGAGTGAAATAGTTCAAGTGAGCCCTCGGCTGCCTTCTCGATTCCCCTTCCGCTCATCGGCATCTCCACGCCACTTCGCCAATCGCTCCGAGATGCTTGGGGGATAATTTGAGAATCGGTCCCATAAGAACTTGAAATTTTGACAAAAAGCCGATTTGCTGATTTGGGCGTCGGAGGAAGGTATACGTTCCGTACTAAAAGGAATTCTAGCCGCATGAGGATGATATCCGGGAGCCCATTCCGGGATCTCAAGACACGTTTTGAGAAAGATATTTAAATAACAATCATTGTCTGTCAGCTGTGTGGTTTTGATACCACCATATGGATTGAAATTAGTCGGTGACACTAGGTATCAGATACCTCCTGGTTCTCTGACCATGGTTTGCAAGATAATGGAACTCTTAGCAGGATCCAATGAATATGTGCTCCGTTTTTGAAAGCCAAATCTTTCATAGAATGACACATTGTACGCGAAGCATTCTGCGTATGTAGGTTGGTTTTGGGCATCGGCCTATGCGAATGTTAAAATCGTATAGAATAATTATCCATAAGGATTACTCACCTACGCAAGCCCATACTCCATCACTTTTGTCGCGTATCCTTTTCCACGAGATGCCTTTCTTGTGCCAAGGTCTGTCAAAATCCAAGTATTGGGAGCCCTTTCTCCCATGGTGCTTGTAACTCCTTCAAGCGTATTCCATGAGCCAAAAAATCACCTCCTGCTTTCTTTTCCCATTCGAAGCCAAAGGAGCCATAAATGACTTTTCTAGTATGTTTTCTAGCTCTGGTTAGAAGACCCGGGTGACAACCAGAGACCCACACAGCCATGAGACGGTCCAGCAGAAATGACAAGACCACTGCAGCAATGGGCGGTAGTAAGACACTCGTAAATGCAGAGATTTAGTGTTGTCTCTGAAGCCGTAAGTTGACGTTTGCAGTCAAATACTTGAAGATAGTATCTTGCGACTTCATCATCTGCAAAGCACTCAGCGAGCGATGCGCCAGCCTTCTTCGCTTCTGTCAAGGGGACTTCTCTAACTTGACCGATCTCGTTTTGGATTTGCGGATGTGTACTTTTCTCGATCATTTTGAGAGACTTTCATGTGTGCTGGAAAAATAGTGTGTTTTTCAAGAAAAAAAGTGGTTCGTTGAGGGCAGATTACATACTTAAGCGTGATTTTTTGTATTGCGCTGTGAATGCATAGTTCAATCATTAACCAGCATTCCCCAGCTCTGATGGGTATTCACCTCTACATCTCTACCCCCAGCATAGAAGCAACTGCTGAGCAAATTTTGCTTATCTCAGGTATAGTAGCCAGTGTAGTAACAAATTATTCAGTTACTCAAAGTTACTCTGCTTAACTCAGAGTAAAGTAGAGTATAAGTAACAGGTTCTTTGAATAGAATAGAGTATTTACTCTATTACCCTAAATAATAGACACGTAATACTTAACGTGGTTTATCATCGAGTGGCGCACTTTACCCCACTTCACTACCTACCAACTTCAAGACACGTTTTCTCCACAACCAAGCATAGAAGTTCGTACTGAAGAAGCACGAATCACCTTGGCTATTGAGGCTATTCAAACATCTAAAAAACTCAGTCATCGCTCCGCTACGAAAATCTACAAAGTCCCTGAAACAACACTACAATACTAAATAGCTAGCTAAACTCCTCGTCCCGAAACTAGACCTAATCGTCATAAGTTGAACAAACTAGAGGAGGAAACAATTATTCAATATATACTTAATCCAGATACAAGAGGATTTACACCCTGGCTTGCTAGTATTGAAGATATAGAGAATTATATTCTTAAATCACGAGGAGGGGAACATGTTAGGAAGCTCTAGGCACATTGATTTGTACAACGTTAACTAGAGTTAAAGACATGTTTTAATTACGTTTACGACTTTAAAAGAGCCTTGTGTAAAGATTGTAAGCTAATTAGAGCATGGTTTTAACTAGTACAGAATATACAGGCAAAATATAAGATCTAGGACTGTGATTTCTATAACTTTGACAAGACAGGCTTTATAATAGACATAATCCCCCCAGCTATAGTTATTACTTATATAGATCAACATAGCAGAGGTAAGGTAGTTTAGCTAGGGAATCAGGAATAGTCTATAGTAATTGTTTGTGTTAATAGTAAAGAAAGGAGTGTCTCTCTGTTTTTAGTTATAAAGGGAAAATGTTACCTCTCTAGCTAGTATACTAAAGAAGGCATCCCTAACTATTAGGTTATTAAAACAACTAGCAATAGATAGACGAATAATGAGACAGGTCTAGAATAGCTTCAACACTTCAATAAACATACTCGTGGTTACACAAAAGAGCTATATCAAATACTTGTCCTTAATAGACATAAGATTTATAAATCAACTAGATTCTAGGAGTACTATACAGCTAACAACATTATATCCCTCTGCTTACCTCCTCACTTGTCTTATCTTACTCAGCTACTTAATGTTAGGTGTTCTAGTGTACTTAAACATATGTACAGGCAATAAATTAAAACTTATATCAAGGTTTATATCAACTAACGTGGTTTATTAGTGCGCCGCGCATATCAGCATGTCGCGTACTTTTCCTCATTTTCCTACCTTATTACTTTAATACATGTTTTCTCTATAACAACAATGCTAATTCAAGATCAAGAAGTATAAATCAATATAGCAATAGAAGCTATTTGATCTACAAAAAAAATGAGTTGTAGACGTGCTACTAAACTCTACAATGTTGCTGAAAGCACACTCTGTGATTGAATAAACAGTATATCTCCTTGTAGTGAATACTAGCCTAAATCACTTAAATTGACTGAGTTAGAGGAGGATGTTATTGTTTGATATATACTTGATTTAGATACTAGAGAGTTTGCGCCCCAGCTTGCTAGTGTAGAAGATATAGTGAATTATATTCTTGAATCACAGAGGGGGAGATACGTTAGGAAGCTCTAGGCGTATGAATTCGTACAACGACAACTAGCCTTAAAGACATGTTTTAATTATGTTTACAACTTCCAAAGAGCCTTATGCGAAGATCCTGAGCTTATTAGCATATAGTTTCAACTAGTAGAGAATATAAGAGCAAAATATAGCATTCTAGACTATGATTTTTGGAATTTCAACAAGACTAGCTTTATAATAGGCATGATTACTTCTTCTATAGTTGTTACACACATAGATCGACGTAGCAGAGACAAGGTAGTTTAGCTAGGTAATCGAGAATAGACTACTATAATTACTTGTATTAATAGCAAAGGTAGGAGTATTTCTCTATTTTTAGTAGTTTAAGAGAAGAATTATCTTGTGAATTAGTATACTAAAAACAGCCTTCTATAACACTAGGTTATTAAACTAACAAGTAACAGCTAGACAAACAATAAGACAAGTCTAGAATAGCTTAAGTACTTTAATAAGTATACTTCTACTTAAGCAAAGAGTCTATATTAAATACTTGTCTTTAATAGATATAAGAGTTATAAATCAGCTGAATTCTAAGAGTACTACAAGGCATATAACATTATTACTCTTAGACTACCTCTTTACTCTTCTTATTTAATCTAGCCACTTAATGTTAGGTGTTTTAGTGTCTTAAAACAAGTATATAGTTAATAAATTAAAACTTTTATTAAAGCTTATATTAACTATATTACAAAGGTTATTCTAAATTACTTTAAATAGAATAGATTAGAGTAAGAGTTATATTAAATTAATTAAATAGAATAGAGTAAGAGCCTATAATTCTATTCTATTCTATTTAGTTATTTAACTATAGGTAGTAAAATCTACTATAAAGTAATATAACATAATTATTAGAACTTATAGCAAATGCTAATAAATTAAACTACAGAGGTGTCTATATATAAGAAGAGTTAATTATTCTTTCTAGAGTAGAGTTCTTGCTAGCCTATATACTTAGTCTGCTTCTTCTAGAGAGTTCTGCTAAGTATATTCTCGAAGGTTCTGTTATATATATATGTTAATAATCAAGGTTACGTGAATAGTTACTAGAGTACTCTAAGACTTACTCTACAGGTATAACCCTTAATAATTAAGAGACATTATAAGCCTTTACAGTACTTTGTTAAGTAATTAATATATTGTTTTCAAGTACTTGAATAGTGTTATAAATTACATGTCAGTATGTAATAGATAAGTTTAGACAGTGCTCTAACAGAACAAGATACTATTAAGTAGATATAGGTTATAGAGATTAGCTAGAGTAGCTAGCTAATCTAAGGATTCCCTTTAGTTAAATATATTATATAACAAAAAAGTAATATAGCCGACAAGTCAACTATGTCGGCTATAAGAAATAAAGGTTCTATATATAACTAGCACGTCTACTATTAGATAGAAGCTTTATATTTAACTTACTTTAGTTTTTAATATAACGTGGTTTATCAGGACCCCGATCATATCAGTACCCCGATCACTTTTCCTTGGCATACTACCCTCATACTTTACAACGCGTTTTCTTTACCTTCTAATATGTCTGTGATTACAAGAGAATCAAAAATTATTCTAGCTATCGAGGCAATTCGGACATCCAAAAAGCTAAGCCGTCGGAAAGCTGCAAAAACCTACGATGTACCTTATACGACACTCTCTGATAGGATGAACGGCCACCTTCCCCTCGCTGAGCGCCGGCCAGCAAGCCTTAAATTGTCAAAGTTAGAGGAGGAAGTTATTATTCAGAATATACTCGATATGGACTCTAGAGGATTTGCGCCCCGGTTAGGTGGTGTGGAAGATATGGCCAATTTTATCCTCGAATCGCGGGGGGGGAAACGCGTCGGCAAGCTCTGGGCTCATCGATTTGTACAACGACAACCAGACTTAAAGACGCGTTTTAATCGCGTTTATGATTTCCAAAGGGCCTTATGCGAAGATCCAGAGCTAATTGGCGCGTGGTTTCGACTTTTTACGAATATGCGGGCGAAGTATGGGGTTTTGGACTGCGATATCTATAACTTTGACGAAACTGGGTTTATGATGGGTATGATTTGTCCTAGAATGGTCGTTACTCGTGCAGATCGGCGTGGCAGAGGCAAGGCAGTTCAGCCAGGTAATCGGGAATAGGCTACAGCAATTGTCTGTGTTAATGGGGAGGGCTGGAGCATTCCTCCATTCTTGGTGGTTCAGGGCAAGAACCATCTCTCTAACTGGTATACCGACGGCGGCCTCCCATCCGACTGGGTTATTAAACCGACAAGTAACGGGTGGACGAATAATGAGACGGGTCTAGAATGGCTAAAACACTTCGATAAACACACTACTGCTCGTGTAAAGGGTCCATATCGAATACTAGTGTTGGATGGGCATGAGAGTCACGAATCAGCCGAATTCCAAGAGTATTGTAAGACACACAATATTATTACTCTTGGACTACCTCCTCATTCATCCCATCTTACCCAGCCACTTGATATTGGGTGTTTTAGTGTGTTGAAGCAGGCGTACAGTCAGCAAATTGAGACGTTTATTAAGGCCCATATTAACTATATCACGAAAGTCGAGTTCTTCCTAGCCTTTACAGCAGCATATAAGGAATCAATAACAGCCCAGAACGCTAAGGCTGGGTTCCGTGGAGCTGGCTTAGTACCTTTCGACCCGCAAGCAGTGCTTTCAAAGCTTGATGTGAGGCTACGGACTCCAACTCCCCCTCGACCCTCTACTGCTAATTCCAACCC